>OZ010589.1:108447379-108477379 GCA_963932145.1 Acanthosepion lycidas | reverse complement strand
TCTGCTGTCATATTTGGACAGGAACTGCACAGTCCTCACTTGCCTGTCCAAATGTCCAAAAGCGTCTCCGCATCCTCGTGGGTCACAAATTTTCCACCCTCCAGCCTCTCCCTCACAGATAGGATGTGGAAAGCTTCTTACTGCTCTTTCGCTACTTTCATGGAAAGGGCTTAGTGAATTACTTCTTTCCACCATTTCTAACCATCACATGTAGCACCCGTCTTGCCATTCACATTTTATCAAACTACCCCACTATTCCATTGGAGGAAAGTAAGTTCTACGAGGAGCTTCTTCCTGGGGACCACTGCTTTGTTGTACCGACTCCCAAGAGGATGTTTCTCCGTCACTACAATTTTAACCTGTTCAAGTCTATATTTAACTATTCGCATAAACTGTGCCTCTTACATTATTTACATTATCCGGACTATTGTCTTCATCTTTATCGCCTTATTTATTACAACGTTTCGGCCGTTGTACGCCCCGGCCTTCTTCAGGTGGTTGGAATGTCGAACTAAAGCATTTATTTCGCTCACTGGGGTAGACTGTTCTAGTTCCACGTGCCATGTTTAATGGATGTCAGTTATCAGTTATCTCCTGTTAATTTCCTTCTGAAAGTTCTCCACTGTCTTAACTGGGTATTGAACTCACACGCTTTGGGTCCTGTCACTGGATCTAACCAACGCCTTTATCCACTGTGCCATGTGTCCTTGAGGACAGTCTACCCCAGTGTGCGAAATAAAGTTCAGTTCGACATTCCAACCACCTGAAGAAGGCCCGAGCGTACAACGGCCAAAACGTTGTAATAAATATGGCGACAAAGATGAGGACAATAATCTATAATGTACAATAATGTACATAATACCTCATCTCAGAAATATTGACAGATACTGTACCTTTTAATCTGTAACTTTTTATTTTGAGTACAAGGTGATCCCACACACGTCTATCCACAAATTATAGTGTTTATAGTAGTAAGAAAATTTTTTATTTAACCGTCGTATCTTTTAACAATGGTCTTCTACTTTGGTACAGGTTCAAAATTCCATTGGAAATTCTTTTCTCTAAGTGGTTAAAATTTGGTAAATCCAACAAGTGAGAAATTTCAGTCTTTTTTTTTTTGTTTTATAATCACTGCTGTATATATTCTTCAAAATATACGTCATCGAATGACGCTGGATATCGTTTCTTCGTTTCAGACTATCCGCATGATGCATGGAGATAAGATGTTTTTGGGACCGGACTGGACAAGAGAGACATTTATCAAAACTACCTGCGCAAATTCTCTCATGAGATCAACCTGTGTGAAGCTGGGGGAATCTCTTGGCGGCAAGTTCAGCTCTTATTTCAACACGGTACGTATTTAATCTATTGCTCTACTGGATGGCAACGCTGATACGTGTCCTTTTCACATAAGTACGAATTAATAAAAAAAAATTAAATAACAGAAAGATAAACTAGTGAAAAATCTAATGGAAAGATTTTCATTATGCATCGAACACAGAAAGGAATCATTAACCAAACGAAACAAAAGTACTGGTAATCGGGTGATGCTCACGTTTTTACTATACTATATTAGGTTGGTGCAAAAATAATGACGTAATAATGTCGTTTTTTGACGTAAACGACATTATTACGTCATTATTTTTGCACCAACCTAATACAATTGATTTTATTGTTTATTCAAAATGACGATTATCATCTCTTTAATAACATCTACTGTTAATAGGTTTAAGAGACGCTGATGTTAGATATATTATTATTATTATTATTGAGAGAGAGTGAGAGAGAGAAAGAGAGAGAGAGAGAGAGAGAGCAGCTTCCAGGAACGTGACGCTGGTGTAGAAGTATACATTTTGTGACGTACGGTGGCCGTTAATACTTAAGTATAACTCCAGACTTCCATTTTTAAATAAAACATTATTTAATTACAACCGTAATAAAATACTTAACAAGAACAAAGAAGTAAAAGTCAACCAAAGATAACCATTTCAGTGAATATCTTGCTAGCAGCGCGGCTCGGCTTAATGTCCTGTAAATCCTAAATTAAAACCAAAACTAAAATAATTCACACTAATTCGACTGGATAGTTCCACTCAATAGTCCCTCATAATCACCGCAGTCAGTAGCCTGACACCGCTATTTATACACCTGGCGGAAAACATATATTCATAAGTGCAGAGTGTTACGCTCAAACATCGATGTCAGTAGTAACTCATTTTCTTCCTATATGATAATACTAAACTCAATGTATTCATCATGAAACCCAGGATGATAAGCATGTATCAGACCCGTGCATCACAGTAAACCTCTCCCCATATCGCGTACATTAAATGTGCGCGATAGGGTGAGAGGTTTAGACAAAAGAAGAACTTAACCTTGCATGTATATTTACCACCAAGTCTGGATATGATACAAGGTCGTTTTAACGTGCGCGCGTGTGTGTGTGTGTCTGTGGGAGGGGGCGCCATACGCATACTTATGCATCTGGAACAAGGACAAAAATTGTTTTTTGTCCAGAACGTCGGCATTATACCGACCCAAAATCTTTAGTGCAAGGTGCAGCCACAGGGTTGGAATCCCCGCGGCTGAACAACTTCTCCCATCTAAAAAGAGGAGAAACATAGCTTCGCTTACAGCAAAGGGGCTGGAACCATGCATCAGTAAACCCTCATTGGCAATGGTTAACTCCTCTTTTAGGTGGGGCCCAGTAAGAAATAGCTTCAGTTCAGTCTTCTAGCACAATCTTCAATATAATATTTAGGTGTGACTCCTAAGTTGCATTGCTTGCCTTATCCATAAAATTAAAAAAAAAACCCTCTAAAAACCTGACCATGATTTTTCCCTACTATTTCCTCTCATAAACGGTGTCAGCCTCTAGGGAAGATGTCCACCTGATAAAGTGTTACTGACCGCGGGTCTCAAAGAAAAAGACCCACGCCTCATACCGATGTTATCCTTTTATTTAGGAAATAAGCCGTGACATCTAGAAAGGACAAACCCATCTCTGAAAAGTGGAAATGGATAAACAAAATACATTTCAAAGAAATACACAAACAAGGAAAATACTTTTGAACCAGAAACAATATGAATCACTTTGTCATGCTAGACAATGTTTCCCCCCAGAATCTATCTTTCATATCTATCTGTCTACCATTCGTCCATTCTTAGAGTAATGATGCCACATATGGTCCGGTAATCCTGCTATATATCTACAGCTCCTTGATAAAATGCAAAGAATAATTGCTGAAAAATCAGCAGTGTTATTGGCCCTGATTTGGAGTCTCGGCTTCGGTTATTTTCCCACCTTCCTAATGTTGCCTCGCTGTCTTTTCTATATATACTTTCATGGTAATTGTTCGAACGGGCCTTTCGCTATGGTAGCTAGACTTTATGAATTTAAGCGCAGTACTAGATTGGCGGCTAGGTCTCATCAATTTGCATTTAAATTGGTTAGATGTAATCAAAAATTCTATGCTAACAAATTCTTTTCTCGCTTGTGGAATTCTTTTCCGGTTCCATGCTTTCCAAGCAACTTTAATCTTCAAATTTTAAATACAATGTCAATCGCTATCTACTGTCATCCTAATTACTCTTCTTTTGTTCTCGCTTCTTATTAATGTTTTTGTTTCTAATACTTCCACAGTCAGTAACCCCCTTGAGTCTTAGTGGCTTTACTACCTTGCTTCGGGTGATCGCGATTAAATGATAAAGGGACACATGGTGCTTTAGAGGCGAATTTCAGGCTTAATAGGAGGGAGTAGATAATTACCATGTTTCCTTTTTCATCAGCAATAGCTAAAGAACAGGTGGTAATTTCCTTATCCCTTAGGGGTGACGTAGTAGCAGACAAACAGAAATTATAGTTAAAAACATTTATATATGTATGTAGCGAATTATGCATGTATAAAGCGAAGAAATAAGCAAATCTTCAACACGGTTCTACAAATTTAAACAATTTCTTTATTATTTGAGTATTATTTTTCTTTCAAAATGAAATAAATGAATTACTGTTATGGTCCAGGTCATTGTCCCACGGTGATAGTCCAAGGTAGACACAATAAAGAAGAACTCGAACACGGATATGGAATAACACAGATATATTACAAACAGGAATATATACAGTGAAGTAGAAAGTGTTAGTACGAACAATCATGTTTAGTAGGGAGAACAATGTAGTCTCGAACAGTATCACTATTCCAATATCTTATAGTAATTGTCTGAACGCGACTCTGTTTCGGACTGCCTCTGACTCGGCTGACAGACTCGGTCGCTCTGACTGACTGACAGACTCCTAACAGACTTCACTCCAGACTGAACGGTATTTAGTCACCCCCCACGAGGGCATCATGTGGCACAAAGCCGGTTTAACGTGGGATCTCCGAGCCCGTGGGCTCGGCCAAGAATATGCCCTTTGTACCCGTATAAACGGGTTTAGGGTCGGTTTACCTCCCCGAAAGAGACTCCGCCCTTCGGCGTAGCCTCGTTGGGGTTCATCCCCGCCCGAAGGCAGAGAGTTCAACCGATCAGCCGATCAGCCGGTCGCCCGACTTAGGACTGAACGGTATTTAGTCACCCTCTCCCACCACGAGGGCATCATGTGGCACAAAGCCGGTTTAACGTGGGATCTCCGAGCCTGTGAGCTCGGGCAAAAATATGCCCTTTGAACCCGTATAAACGGGTTCAGGGTCGGTTTAACTCCTCGAAAGAGACTCCACCCTTCGGCGTAGCCTCGTTCGGGTTCCTCTCCGCCCGAAGGCAGAGAGTTCAACCGATCAGCCGATCAGCCGGTCGCCCGACTTCGGACTGAACTTCCTGCTTCCTCTTCAGGCGCAGTATTTATTACATATGGAATAGTCCATTGTGTTATTATGGGTACGGTCCCATTACAATTACAAAGATTCTTTGCGAAGCAACTTCAAAGAAAATATTTTGTCTATCTTTTTTACAGGTCAACCGAATGAATTCTGTTAGTATACGATAAACAGAATGTGTCTGCATGCGAGAATTTGTGTGACACGGATGTGCGTTGTTTTATGCATGCGTATAAATTGTAGTAGTCAACAGTATGAAAATGCAGGAAGCTGGTTTGCTACTGTTAACGCTAGTAAACAAACTTAGTCTACATTCATTTTTTTTCAGTAGAATAAATATTCCAAAATGTGAGTAATTAATTAAGTGTAAGAATTTCAGTTTTTGTGTAACAAACGAACGGCCACACTGGTCAAAGTTTAACTGAAAAACCAAACTAGCGAACAAAAACTGATCATTTTTATAATGAAAAATCGGCTCCAGAGGAAACCCAAAATTAATTTTATTAATCTCAAGTTTATCGGTTAATAAATATTTTCCCAATTTTTAAATATCCATTTTACGGAGGGAAAATATTGATGATCATATTCGGAAGTGATCTTTCAAAATTTCGTACCTAATAACAAATCTTAATCGTTTGCAAATTCGAAGAAAGCCGCGCGTCTCATATGAGGTCACTGATTGGTTATTATACATAAATACAAAAATTCAAATTTTTGTAGCCGTTCGTGTATAAAAATGAGTTAATTTCTGAGATTAAGTAATTTATTGCATTTTTCTACAATACTGAAATGGGATTCTACACGTGATAAATGTCTGTTTTATATCTTATATATTTACTGAACATTAACAATAAATCTCATAGTTTTAACCCTATTACTACCGCAACCATGCTACTACTAAGTAGCAGAGTATCTAAACCTGGGAACGCATATACCGGTCCCTTCCGTTACATTAAAGGCTTACAGTTGACAAGTAAATCGGAGTGATATATTTACAATAGTTCATCTGAATTGACCAAGACAAAATGCATGCATGTTAACACTTCCAACCGAAGCCATGAGAGCTTTACCTGCTGTGGCATTAGGGCATTATTATTAGTAGTAATAGGGATATTATTAGTGATAGTCTTATTATTATTAGTAATAGTGATATTATTAGTGATAGTCTTATTATTATTAGTAATAGTTGTGGCAGTAGTAATAATAATAGTAGTAGTATTATTAGGAATATTATTATTATTAGCAAAAAGTAGAGATCTTAATATAAGAACAGACATAATTGGATGAATTCTACAGTTTATGACATCAAAACGAAAAATATGGTCTGTTAGTAGTAGCAACGCTAGACCCAACAGTTAATGGTGGTGGTGGAGGACGGACGGTGCAGTAATGGATAGCGGCTTGGATTGAGGAATCGGAGAGCCAAGTTCGAATTCCAGTCGAATCCATTGCATACACTTATGTGCTAATATCCTTGGGAAAGGTATGAATCATCTTCTTCTTCCCCCATCTTCTTCTATGGGTAAATAGCAGGAAAGACCGGGTTCTATAGACTTGCATGGCAACTGATTTACCGCAGAAAGAAATGGCAACCTACTGCGGGAAAAATCTGCCTCGTCAGTCATGTATCTAGAAGATACATGATCGCCTAAGCGTGTATCACGTATGGCAAATAACTGACTGAATAGTGGTGGCAGTAGTGGTAGGGGTGATGTTGGGGAGAATAATTTCTTTCCAATCATTTACACAAGTATTGCCAAATATTTCCGAAATAAATCTTTTCAACGTTTCAGAGTATTCTCGTTATCGCATTACAATTCTTTTTAATCAGTTTTGGTGCGACTATTATTGGTCGAGTAATGGTTTTATTCAACATTATTTACATTATTCAGACTATTGTCATCATCTTTGCCGCCATATTTATTACAACGTTTCGGCCTTCTTCAGGTGGTTGGAATGTCGAACTGAACCCTTTATATCGCTCACTGGGGTAGACTGTTCTAGTTCCATGTGCCATGTTTAATGGATGTCAGTTATCAGTTATCTCCTGTTAATTTCCCTCTGAAAGTTCTCCACTGCCTTAACTGGGTATTGAATTCACACTGTTTGGGTCCTATCACTAGATCTAACCAACGCCTTTATCCAATGTGCCATATGTTCTTGAGGAACTAGAACAGTCTACCCCAGTAAGCGAAATAAAGAGTTCAGTTCGGCATTCCAACCACCTGAAGAAGGCCGGAGCGTAAAACGGCCTAAACGTTGTAATAAGTATGGCGACAAAGATGAGGACAATAATCCGAATAATGTAAATAATGTACATAATACCTCATCTCAGAAATATAGAAGGTTTTATTCAAATACCATAATTATTCTAATTTCTATTGTCATATATTTATATTTTGAAAGACTGTTAGTTTTTTCTTTTTTCCTGGGATGATTTATTAGGCAAGATGGCCGTTTTTATGAACGCATATATTTTTGAAGTTTTTTTATATTAAATCTGAAGTACTAGCTTGCGGTCGGTATGTAGGGTGAATGTAGGTGTCATTTACACCTTTTAGTGAAAGGTTATTCGAATTCATTTTCTTGTGTGTTCAGAAATTGATATAGCTGCCAAATTACAAAACGAAATAAGCAAATCGTAAGCCCAAACTCGAAGACCTAGGGTTTTAGAAAGAAATGTCAAAATCACAAATTACAGGTCTAATGTCAAAAAACCCCAATACACGTCAACTGTCAAAAATCCAACACAAAAAGGCAACAATCACTCGCAAGACGACGAACGGCATAGAAAAATAAATTACTCTTCAAATCAAAATCACCAACTGCTTTTCATTGAAGTGCTACATTAACAGCCATAAATTCGGCGTCAACTCAGATACATTTATATGCCGACCGTCCTTTTCGGGATGCAATCAGCATGCATCCTCCACTACGCCCTCATTTAACTCGAGGGACACTCCAGTTACAAGGGAGCTCGCGTCGAACCATACTTCAAACCTGTTGTACTCTAGTAATGACAAACATAATCATGTTTTAAGGTAGGGGGGCGTCTGTTACGTTTGATGAAGGCGGTCGCAATACAGAGCCAGCCACAAACAGGAAAGTGTTCAACTAATTTTAGGCATCTGTCTATATTTCTGACATGAGGTATTTACATTGCTCGGACTATCATCCTCATCTTTGTTGCCATATTTATCAAAACGTTTCGGCCATTGTACGCTCTGGCCTTCTTCAGATGGTTAGTATGTCGAACTGAACCCTTTATTTCGCTCGTTGGGGTAGACTGTTCTAGTTATCAGTTATCTCCACTCTTATCATTGCATACCAGTAATAAGGAGTGGCAGAGAAAAGCAATAATAACAACGAAAATTGCAATATGAGCTCTGGTAAAAAATATGAATGATAACAGTTAAAAACGTTTGCTAAAGACATTATTTTTATAAGACCCAAAAATTCATACACAGATGTCCACAAGGACACATGGCGCAGGGAATAAAGGGAGAAGATAAAGGCGTTAGTTAGATCCAGTGACCCAGACCCAAAGAGTGTGAGTTCAATATCTGGTTAACTTGGCGAGGGGAATTAACAGGAGATAACTGACATCCATTAGACATGGCACGTGGAACTAGAATAGTCTACCCCAGCGAGCCAATAAAGGTTTAGTTCGACATTCTAACCACCTGAAGAAGGTCGGAGCATACAACGGCCGAAACATAGTGTTAAATATTGCAACAAAGATGATGACTTTAGGCATTGTCAAAACTTCGAGTTCTTTCGGTACTTCAGTCCCACGCTTCCAGTACCGGATGTTCTCTCCCCAGACTTGCAAACCGAGCACTCGGGTATTGTCCTCCAATCGTTCCGGACTTTTTCCCGCCAATCCAAAATCAGCGAGTTGTCTTACGCGTGTTGCAGATGTCGTGTCTTTATTGACATCGATATCATCAATATAGAATGACGAGTCTATGAGAATGGACTCATCTTTTTCCATTACAGTATCCACAATGGCTTTCATGATAGCCGGTGCCACATTGAGCCCCAAATCCGATTATTGTCAGGCATTAACATTATAGATGACGGTTTGAAATGGCCACAGCGATCGATGCACATGTATCTGTAAGTACGCCTTACGAAGATCAAGCACGGAAATATTCGGTTTTCTCCGCTATTGTCTCAAATTTTCAGCACTAACATCTGCATGAGCCGGTCTATGCGTCAACATTCACCGTTTAGCTTGCAGAAATCTAACACCGTTCGGCCTCCAGGGTGGAATCTCTGCCGCTGGCCAGGGACGGAGAAGGAAGAGTCGGAAGAAGAGGACCAGGTGGTAGCAGCTGCAAGGCCCACACAAAGTAAACATCTCTCAACTGTGGGCTCTTCTGCGAGAATTAAGTGCTACAAATGTAGTTGCCCAAACCACATGGCGGATGGCAAATTCGATATCAAATTTTAATTTTTGTTTTCTTTATCTTTTCTTCTTTTTCTCCTTCTTTCAGGTTTCCTTCTCATCTAATTTTTTTCCTTCTTCCATGTTTTATTTTCTTCAGTCTCGAATTGCTGTTTATTATATGCACACACCAGCCGGCGGCTCTGTCCAAAATTTGATTCACTGGGCTCAGGTAAGTTGGTAAACAATTTTTGTTTGGATTTTTCTAAACAAAATGTTTTAAACATTGTACATGTTTTCTCTTTTAAACGAATTCCCTCGGTTTGCTTTTTCGCATCTGTCTGGGCAAGTACCCACTGACTTTACTCGTATGCCTGTTGTGTTTCGGAATATTAGCAAAACAAGTGAAGCATGCGTATCTCCTCCACACACGTCATATCCGGTTCTTTTCTGTCAGGAAAGTAACAAATGAAATACCAACCGTTAGACAATAGATCTTAGAGAACTGAATTTTAACGAGGCTATATATATGTATATGTTAAGCTGACTGTGGAGTTGGTTCATCTGCCAGTACTCCCTGTTTTTAAAATGGTTTCCATTCTTTTTGAAGATCTGTGGCAACTTCCAATTTTTATTATGGGTCCTTCGTAGTTTAAAACATGATGACGTAAATACAAGAGATGATTTGTGTGGGAGGAGGTGAAAACTCAGAATAAGATTCAACAACATTCCCGAATATCGTGAATGCATGGATGTAATATATTTAATACGTTGTGAAAAATATACAACAAAGAGGAGGAAATTGGTCTGGAAGGAATCACATAGAATGAAGGTGAATAATTCTTTTTGGAAAAAAATGATCACTATTTCTAATTTGGTATTTAAACCAGTCAACACCGTTTGTGTGTGTGTGTGTGTGTGTGTGTGTGTGTGTGTGTGTGTGTGTGTGTGAGAGAGAGAGAGAGAGAGAGAGTGATTGAGGAAGAGAACTCGTGATCTTCATTTTTTTATATCTTCCCAAATGTCTACTAAAAAAGAAATAACCTTTCCGCTTAATCGAAAATTAATGTTTGTGAATCAATCGAAATTGATGTAGTTATGTACAAAGAAATTATTCAAATTTTTTTCGTTTATTTTTATAGTAATACTATTTCCACAAAATCAAATTAAATACTGAAAATGTAGGTTTATACTACCATAGAATGTATATTAATGTATGCATATCAATATATGTGCTTTTTGTGTGCATCCGTGGAGCAAAACGATTATGCGCAATCTTGTTGATTGATACATATAAAAAATATATACTTTAAAAACAATGTGAACAACCCTACATGCACATATAATATATATATATATATATATATATATATATATATATATGTGTGTGTGTGTGTGTGTGTGTGTTTGTGTGCGTGAAAGAGAGATAGATAGAGAATGAGAGGGAGGGAGGGTAAACACGAAATATTAGGTTGGTGCAAAAATAATGACGTAATAATGTCGTTTTTTGACGTTAAAAAATGCGTCAAAAAACGACATTATTACGCCATTATTTTTTCACCAACCTAATAATATATGCGCGCTATTAAAAATTTAAATATCCATGAAAATTCAGATGTTCACTGAAGTTACGGAAAAGAAAAGAGTGCTGAAATACCATGTAATATCCATACGACTATATGGAAGTTAAAGCTGCAGAATTTCTTCACAGATGAAGAGAATTCTCAAGGCAACAAATAAATGTTTCTTAAGAAAAGTGCAGGGAACACCA
Source organism: Acanthosepion lycidas (assembly GCA_963932145.1). NCBI lineage: Eukaryota > Metazoa > Mollusca > Cephalopoda > Sepiida > Sepiidae > Acanthosepion > Acanthosepion lycidas. Next base: position 108,466,407 of record OZ010589.1, on the reverse strand, counting down.
TGGACGGAACACCAGAGCAACAAGGAAGTTTTAAGGAAATTGAAAATAAAAATAAAACACTTTTGATTAAGATCAGAAAGAGACAATTGTAATTTCTGAGACACGTGAGAAAAGAGGGCTTGGAAAATTTGATACTCACAGGACATATTGAAGGCAAGAGAGGTAGACAGAAACAGTAATCTACCTAACGATCTTTTGGCTTGCAGTACAAGGAATGAAATGAACATTAGAATACATTGCTAATCGTTAAAAGATAAGAAGATGGTACACGACAAGAAAAAGAAAAAGAAGAAGAAGAAGAAATTTTGGATGACATTTTAACTTCGGCATAAAAAGCTTCGACTGAATTTGATAAAGGAATGTAATTCGCTCAACCATATTTCTGATTTTCAATATGATAATCTGGTAAGATTTTAAAATATTTTGTCTTTCTTTTTTTTTTTTTAATGTTTTGTTGATGTGCTGCAACTAAACCAAAATTGACGCCCTGGGTATGACGATAAACTACATCCGCTTCCATGGTAAGACGATAAACTACGTCCAACAGCAAGGCCTCTGATCAGGAGACTTTGAGGGGCGTGGAACCACCTCTTAATTGCTGATGTTCCCAGGTCCACTCTGACCCGGGGTGGTAGCACCTATTAGGGTCCCAGCTATGGGAAATTAGTTAACCCCGAAGCTGAGGTAAAAAGCATGGTGAAAATGTAAAACTAGGTTTTAATACCAGAAATACTTTGTAAAAATTATTACCAGAAATAGATTTTTGAAAAAAAAAAAATTAACAGCAATACATTTTTTTAAAAATCATATTACCAGCTATACATTTATGAGGAAAAAATATTACCAGAAATTGATTTTTGACAAAACAAAAATATTACCAGGAAAAAAGTTGTCGGTATTAAATAACCCATTGGTGTTGATATGCCGTAAAACAAAATAAACCAAACCAATCTAAACCAAAGAATACATATTCTATTCATACGAATCTATCCTGAAAATGTTGTCGGCATTAAATAACCCATTGAGATTGATGTGCCGTAAAACAAACCAAACCAAAGTAAATCAAAATTGAATATTACAATGTACCAATTGTATCGATTCTATGAAATTTTGATTACTTATTTGCCTTATCTCGGAGCTAAACACGAACATTTTTCTTGTGATTACTGATTGATTTATCTAATTGTATGCACCTTACATAACTGATTGCCGAAATCTTATTTTCCATTTCCCCGACTTGTTTACTTATGTAGAGGAAAAAGTATGCGAAAAGCGAAGGAAAGAAATAATTAATATTTTGCTTTGGTTTTTAGAACACAACAGAAATAATTGCGTTAGAATAATTAAAAAGCTGAATGCGCTTATTTGAGGAGAGGGTCACGTAATTACGTTGTTTTATGTATGCGTGCAATGACCAGTGTGATCACATTAGTAGCCAAAGCTAATGGTTGACCTCATTTATACTAATAATACTACTATTACTACGATCGCCTTGATTACACAGCTCTGTTCGTATGTTTTACGTGTTGCTTAATTTACTTTAAAATCGCGAGACTATTGCAAGAAATCACTCAATGAATATTTGAAAAGAAATTAATTATATGAAAGGTGTGATTAATCAGCAGTGCACAACAACACTGGCCAAAGGTTTATCGAAAAACGGATAACTGATTTTGTGAATTTATGCGACAATATTTATAAGACAGTATATCTTCTCTGGAAGCTAAAAGTTAGATTTACTAAACTCCGAGGTGTATTAGTTAAAAATTTTTCTCAATTTTTGAATATCTGTTTTTAGGTGGGGGATATTGTTAAACTTTCAAATTTCGTAGCAGACAACATGTGATCGGCTGAAAATTGAAGGCTTTTTTCAAAGCTGGAGTAGCGTTTGAGACAAGGTCGCAGGTTGGTTAATAATTGCGAATGTGGACATTTGAACTTGGAGCCTATTTTTTGCATAAAAATGAGTTAATTTCTGCGCGTGACGATATCGGTAGAAGATTTTTTGTTTTATTGCTTAAATCTATTGAATTTTTATACAATTTTTAACTAGGTAGGTTCCACATTTGTCTCAATCTATGTGTACGAAGACAAAATACACGCATAAATCCGATTGGTTGGATCCGTCTTTTATTATCTCTCACCACAAATAATTATTCCTAAAATAGTCAACAAATAATTATTTTTTTATTTGAAACAAAAGATTATTTTATCGGCTAAAATTATTTCACAGATTTATAAACCATTCTTTGATTTCTCATACACGTAGAGATTTTGCGCCACTCAAAACTGTTGGCTTTCACTGAAGATCAAATGATATCAAATTCTTTTAATATTATTAGAATCACTTCAGTAATCTCGTCGATTTCAGTCATTCTGTCATCAAATTGCTTTTAATTATTTCATTTCTTTCAATCTTTGCGAATTTTCCAGTTCCTCCCTAGAAGATCGGTAAATACTTCATCTTTTACGGTTTTTCGGTCTTTCCTGCCAAGGATTATAGATTTATCCAACTTCATCGTCATCATTTCATTCACTGAAGATTCACAACAAAGGGAACCTCCGACTTACAATGGCGACCCCTTAATATACCACAACACACTTTTATATTCTAGACGTATTCAGTGATTCTGTCGTTTGAATAAATTACATTCGTTTTGGTATTTTCTTTTAAACTTTGAGTAAAATGTTTTAAACATTAAAATAATTCTATTCTCAGCTTTCATACACGTTCTTTTGAAAATATACCTCTAAATATTTTTGCTACAGATCCTTCGCAGCAAAGAAGTAAAAAAATTCGATTATGGCAGCAAAATGCAAAACCTTGCTAAATATGGCTCGGTAAGTTTTAGAAATCAGTTTTCTTTCTTTTTCACCTTAGTCATGTAGCCAACAGTATATATATAAGTAACGAAAATCTTGGTAATCCGTATGGATAATCCCAAGGAAGATGAAATCCAAAGAGCTCAATGTTAAGTCAAAGCGAATAATTTTTTGTTTTTCTTTAAATTAATATATATATATATATATATATATATATATCCGGTTGAGCTCTCTTGAGAAAAAAAGGTAATTTTAAAAACAGTGGCTCTTACTGTTATTAACGCATTGCTCTTCAACTGTTTACCGGGCCACTGGCGTATTTCGTATGGAAACCCCCCCCAAAAAAAAACGTTAAAATTTCCCTTTCTCTCTTGCGTGCAACGATAGCCTAGGGGTAGGATTTCTGATACCAAAATCGGTCGGGTATCGATTCCGGCTTGTAGCAATCTGACATCTAGACACACTGAACAACTGTGATACAGCGAAACAGTCTCTCTGCGTATGACTATATATATATATATATATATATATACACACACGTTTCATTAAATAATATAGACAAGTTTTGTCTATTTATTTTATGTAAATTTTTTTCGTAACGTCTGATAAGTTTAATAACATTATCGTTGAACGAAGAAAGAAATTCACAATATTGATCCATATTTTTTTTTTTAATACAATCTAAGCTTTCGGCTTACTTAAGCCATTATCAAAGATGTCAATTACAACATATTAAACAATATACGGACACGACAGTGTTGATAGTCTGTCATGGTTTACATAGATGATTTCTAAGCAACGATAAACACATGCATATAAGACGCTAGAAGCGAAAATCGCAGAGCATCTCATGACGTCACACATGACCACACGAACTCGATACTAATAATAAAATCCTCTTCCTTGACATATTGATAAAAATAAATAATAACAAATTTACTATTTCACGATACTAAAAACCTACAAGCATAATTCACTTAACTACAAGAGCGAATGCCCATATTACTACAAAATAGCAATTATAAAGAATCTACTACATCGTGCACAAAACAGATTTTTTGCAGCGAACTAAAGAATATAAAACAGACAATTATTAATAATAATAGATACAAATATTTAAGTAAATGCTCTGTTTATAATAAACAGTATTAAGCAACATTTACCGAACGCTCCTCTGTGGCTGTATGAATTTAAGAGAGCTACTAGGTTGGCATATCGGTCCCACCTTTTCACTGTCGAAACAGTTAAATGCAATCGTCTCTTCTGCTCAGACATCTTTTATCTTCGTACTTCCCGTCTGTGGAACTCTCTTCCCCTTACTTGCTTCTCCGATGAATATAATCTTAAAATATTCAAGTGTAGTGTCAATCGATATATGACATCTTGAGCTTGTTCCTCCACCTTTTCTGTATACTTTCCTCAAACACGCCTCTTTACTCTTATTCACAATCCTTTGTAACCCCTTGCGTGCTAGTTGTACTCCTACCTTGCTTGGGGTGAATTGCTTAAAAATGTGTTAAAAGTTCATTAATATTGAGTAGATATTGAGCAGTTATTATACATAGATGTCATGCTTTAGACTGATAATGATGAAACACATAATTAAATATTTCCATTGATTTCTGTTCACGGCACATTTTTTGGGTAACTATCAATCAGCGAAATCAAATCTCTCTACTGAATTTATTACAGTAAATTTTCGACACAGCACTTTCCTTTTTTGCTTGCAATCAGCACATCAAAATAATGGTAGAGTTGTCTCCCATGCAATGAAATTGTTTGATTTTTATTTTTTATTCCAATCAGATGAAGCCGCCAAAAATGAACTTTACAAATGTCGACGTCCCCATCGGAATTATTTCTGGCAATAACGACATAATTTCCGATCCCAAGGTAAAGTGAAATTTTCATTAGTTTGATCTGGATTTAAAATCACTCTTGCTTTTTAGAAATTATTTCGTTGCTTACTTCTGATTAGTCACTTTGTTTTAAATCCTGGGATTATTTCCTCTTCTGTTAAAAAGTAAAATAGAAAAAAAAATACTCTTATGAAATTCAATAAATCAATATCCGTATTTATAAAGTTCTTTTTCTCTGGCATATTGACTAGAAAAGGGAACGTTTCAGTGTTTTAAATAGCAATGGTTCTATCAACTAACAATGAGCATACTCAAGACGAACTGATTGGAATGAGAATCTACCCACATGTTTTTACATGGAAACGTGCAAACCTGAGGCATTCAGTTTTATACTAGCCTTTTCATATCCACGTATCTAGCCGCCATTATGTCATCCTGACACCGTGATCTGACAAGAAGATATAATTAAGCTTGCATCATTACGAAGATTTCACAATAAAAATGGCTTTATTGCTTTTAATAAATTTCGTGGAGTCTGTTTTGTAGCCATCAACAAGTAAAAGGACACACATAATATGATTCAGAAGAATTTCGATCAGATATTTAAGATGTTCTTGTAATTATTTATTTGACCTATCCATTTCTCTTCAAACGAATCACTAGTTTAATGGATAAAATCTTCCTCTTGTTGCACTTTTCACTACTTGCGATTGTAAAATTCAGTTCCTAAATTCATAAACTCGTTGCTACCAAAGAGGAATTGGTCCAGAACGTGAAGTATCAGGAGAAGCACAAACTTAAAAAAACGTAGCTGAAAATTATCTCTTTCTGTATTTGACTCTTGGCATAAACTAAAATTAATAATGGAATCGTCCATATGAAATAGCTGACTCCGTTCGGATGAAAAATAGTCAATGGTTATTAGATGTAAAAATTGTCCACCTATTATATAACCATTATCAAGATAAAAAAAACCTTAATTATTAAGTTTTTCTGTCAGTCACTAGAGGGCGCTTATCATAAAATAAATTATATTTTTACGTTATTAGTTTTGCTATTTTAATTTTGACATCACGTCTTCGTCATCATAATGGTAAGTTTGTTGCCTTAGATGATTACTAAGGAAAATCCTTTGAAAGAAACTGATGGTTTGTTGTCAATAACGGAGCTATGAAAAAATGTAAATGGTTGAATAGCAATGAAACTGTGGCTAAAAACTGGGTCTCAGAGACGCTAATCTAAAATCTTAATGCCTCTCAAAGAAATTGCAATGTGAGCACTGGTAAAAATGGTTGCTGAGACATTAGGTTTATAATATCCAGAAATTCATGCACAGATGTCCTCAAGGACACATGGCACAGTGGATAAAGGCGTTGGCTAGATCCAAAGACAGGACCCAAAGAGTGTGAGTTCAATACACGTTTAAGTGGATAATAACTGACATATATTAAACAAAAAGGGTTCAGTTCGACATTCCAACCACCTGAAGAAGACCGGAGCGCACAACAGCTGAAACGTTATAATAAATATGGTGACAAAGATGAGGACAATAGTCCGAATAATGTAAATAGACACTCAAAGAAAATGTAAGTGAATATGAGAGAATGATTTAGCGATTGAATTATTTTTATACTAAAGTTTACGCCAAGCAAGGCTCAAGAACCAATCAAGACAGAGGGTTACTTTTAAAATGTTAATGATGAAGGTTTTTTTTTTCAATAGCAGATATTATATTAAAATGACAATAGAAAAGTAAATTTTATAAAATTATAAGATTATAGAATAATCTAATCAAATTGTTTTGTTTCCTTACAGGATATCAAGCACCTGCTTAATGAACTGCCTAATGTGATTGGAAAGATTAAGATTACTGATTACAGTCATTTGGATTTTCTCTATGCCACCAATGCTGAAAAAACACTTTTTAATCCATTGTTATTCCTGATGAAATATTATTAAATTTCACTTAATTTTACCCCCACTCTACTTTATTCGTTGTGATTTTTTCTGCTTCAAAAAATAACATGAGCAAAATTATTTTTTTTTAAATATTTTAGCTAACTTGGGAAAAACCACTTCAAAATGCATTGCTCTCTTCAAGAGACTTGATCCGTTTTATTCTTTGGTAATCCATTTTGGGTTACATTTCCTTTCTCAAGTTATTTTAAGCATTTCACCGCAAGCAAGGCTGGAAGTCACTAGCATGCAAGGGGTTACAGAGAGTTGGAGCGAGATCAAATAGGAGCGAGAGAGGAAAGGATGAAGAGAAGGTTAAGGGATAAATCAGGGCACCTGGAGACGACGATTGACGTTACATTTGAATAGTTGGAGATTATAGCTATCAGGATAATAAGAAATGGGGAGGGAGTTCCACAAGAGAGAAGTACGAGACCTGAAGCTATTGGAGTAGAAGAGACGTCTACATTTAACAGTTTCGATAGTGAAAGGGTGAGAGCGAGATGCCAGCCTAGTTGAACACTTAAATTCATGAAGTCTGGGAACCAGCGAAAGCAGCTCATCGGAGTAGTTACTGTGAGAGAGCGAATGCAAACGAGATGCCAGATCAGGGCCAATTTTATTGCATATCCGTTTTTGGATTTTATTAAGAACCTTGAAACAAACAGAAGGAGCTCCAGACCATATATGGCAGCAATACTCCATGCAAGGGCTAATGGTTGATTTGTAGATTTGAAGGGTCGACTCCGGCGAGAAAAATTTCCTGGCGCGGCATAGGGATCCACCTTTCCTAGCGGTGGATGAAGCTATAGACTCAATGCATTCGTTCCATCTCAGGTCAGCAGACAATGTGAAACCGAGCAGTCGCAAAGAGGTGCTCTCGTAGAGTTGAGCGTCAGACACTCTAATGGAAGGCAGGGATGGTTCTCTGTGGTCAGTAATAGAGAGAAATTTTGTTTTTGAGGTATTAAAGTTAACCAGCCGATTCCTGCCCCAGTCCACAACCGATTGGAGGTCCTTTTCAAGACAAACAGCCAGGTTAGTTTAAGTGCTCCTCTAATATCAATAATCGGTATTCAAACTCAGATAAAGTTTCCGGTTGACCATGCTGGAAACTGTGGTCAGAGCATCATCCTCAAAAATGTTACTATTCCATTACTTCTAAAAATGATCGTGTGTTTATAAGGCTAAACAAATCATATTGAGTTTATATGCCGAAGCAAATATTTTATTGAAATAGTTCCTGCTTATAAGTTACGCATTTTCGATGAGTTGAATATTATTTTGAAAATTATATAAGTGACTAATTCGTCTGATCGGTTGACCTGTAGTAATCGAGGACTCCTTCGATTACTGCTGCTAATGTGTACGTTAAAAGAAATCGAAAACGCATTTATCGAATATAAAAAATTCATGCTTTTAAATTAAAATGTAGTTGCATATAAAAAGATACATTAAAATGCTATGAATTAATGTTTATTAATCGAATTTTTTATGAAGAACTTATTTAGATTGGCTTTCCGCATAAGTATTCTTCTGTTCCTCAAATAATTGGCGGTAATGAGAAATTGCTGCTTCAAATTTTCCAAACACATCATATTCATTAGTATTTTAACCAGAAAGTTTTATTTATAATCTTTTCATATTACATGCATACAGCTTTTATATTTCGACATTATTATTAAATGTAAATTTCTGCATCTAATTAAATCGTCCATTTTTTAACAAAAAATCAGAAATTTCCTTTTAAGACTTTCAAAATATTCAAAATTTTTTATAAAGACAAATATTCAAATATATATTTTTATTTTCGGATTATATTATAAAATTTATCTATTTATAACCCTCCATTTATTTTAACACAACTATAATTAGTTAGATAACGTAACACAAAATAGTTGCTCATTTTCAATTTTTAAATTTTAGAAAATTTTTAATTAATGCGTAACTAAAAAAATAAATTTTTGTGACACTATTTAGCGGTCGCGTGAAAATTAAAAGCTAGAAATAATTAAAGTGAGAAGAAGCTGAAATAATTAAGGCGATAAGAAGCTATCACGAAAAGACATACTGAGCGATGTTATTTTTTTTAACAAAGAAAAGTGGTAAAGATTTTATTTTCATTTGCGAAGGAAAGTATTTTTTTCGCAGAAAATAGGAAATTCGTAAGATCTCGAGGCGGTGGATAAAAGATAGCCATCTGCCCATGCCAATAATGAACATTTCAAATTGGTCAAGTGACCTACGAAACAGAAGCTGGGAGATAATGTTAATCACTGGCCGAGAATGGCATCAGCTTAGGCCACCCCAGAGAGAAAGGGAGAGAAAGGAAAAGAATAAACCATTAACTATCTTTCGGAGATATCATTTGGTTTTGGGAAAAACACCTGTTTTATGTTAGACCTGGCCATGATAAGAGTTTGTTACTGGGAGAGATAATTAGCGACAGAGTGCGGAGACGTCCAGTTAACCACCCACTTGACGCTGGCGAAAATCTCGTTGATAAAGTCCAGGTGACATTCGGTTAAGGTAGAGATTAAGGACCACACTACAAGTCGTAGAGGTCTGGTGTCGGGAAGAGAAAGAAAAGAAAAAAAAAGAAGATAATTTTTTTCCTTTGAGCGATAATGGTGAGAGAGAAGGGAGGCCTGTTGACGCCTCTGAGGGGATTGGTGTGAGATACTACTATGAGAAAGAAGGGCAACTTGTTGACGCCCTCTGAGGGGATTGGTGTGAGATACCAATATGAGAAATGAGGAATTTGGGAGGACGAATCCCTTAAGAACCACACAGGAGCAGAAAATAATGGACTTCCAAAAATGGAAAGTAATAAATTTTTCCTGTCCGAAAACAAAGAAAATCCTTATTGTGGATTTAGAATTATCGAAGAATTCATACCCCGACAAGCCCACACCCGGTTTTGGTCGGCGTCCATATAAACAGAGTTGAAGAGTTGGTTAGTTATTTGCAGTTCCGAGGAGACGCAGACAGAGTTGAGCTGTGAGCTCGCAGACCAGCCTCGCAGGAAGCTGAGTGAAGATCTACGGATCCCGACTTCGACTTCTAACCAAGAACAATTTATTTTTGAAGAACGACTTAGACTCACACCACCAAAACAAGTTTTGCGAATTTCGCCTGAAGACACCAAAAACCAGTTATCGAAAACAACTTAAGATATTAAGACTCGCCTAACAAATGCAAAGTGTCACGTATCCATATTAGCGGTTTGGGAGAAAGACGCAGTCCTGTATTCAGCAACCAGATATAAAAATATTTGTTATTCCTTCTTTAACACATTTAAACTTTTCGAGTTGTTACTTTATTTCCTTTTACATATACTTGTGCGGTGTTACCTTTGCTCGGACTCGGCTTGCATTGCGGCCCGGCGACTAATTGATTTCGTCTACCTAAGATCAAATCACAACGTGAGTAATTTAGATTATAAGTCAAAGCAGTTACTTCGGTAACCAGACGTTGGAGGCGAGCTGGGAACGACAAAGCTGATACCGAATCTAACCAGATTCCCATCCGAATCAGCCAAGGGTTAGAACGTCACATTTGGTGCCGTGACAGCAGGATCACGTCACATTTTGTGCCGCGACCAATACCGAGTCACATTGGTTGTCACGGGATAGCACGGACGGGGGCAGCGAGACAGCCCGGGGGGTGACGTCACATTTTAAATTACTATGGTTAAACTGAAGAATGTTTTACCGCACTAATCGTGTATTATGCATGCATTAGCCGAACTTTTGATATATAAAAATTTTAACGCACCAATCGAAAACGCAATAATCGAAAAAAAAACAACGAAAATTAAAGAAGGGCATGCAATGATAACAGCAAAAATTGCAATATGAGCACTGGCAAAAAATGATTGTTGATACATTAGGTTTATAATACCCAGAAATTCATACACATATGTCCTCAAAGACACATGACACAGTGGATAAAGGCGTTGGTTAGATCCAGTGACAGGACCCAAAGAGTGTGAGTTAAGGCAGTGGAGAACTTGGAGAGGCGAATTAACAGGAGATAACTGACAACCATTAAAACATGGTACGTCGAAATAGAATAGTTTACCCCAGTGAATCACCTGAAGAAGGCCGGAGCGTACAACGGCCGAAACGTTGTAATAAATATGGCGACAAAGTTCATCTTAGTCCGATAGTCTGAATAATGTAAATAGTGTAAGAAGAAGGTGTAATTGCATTTTATGTAATAAGATGAAGCATTTTCAGTTCTTATTAATTTTTAACTTATTTCATCTTCATTTCAATTTTGTTTGTTTTTTTTTTTTTTTTGCAATCATTAAGATTCAAATTTAAATAAGCTCCGGCAGAGATTAAAAAGAATCTAGTAAAAGAAAATGAATGTCTAATTTTCTTGTACTTTTATTGCATGCATTGAAATAAAAACAAAATCTACCTGAAGAAAATGTCGTATACTGTTTTTGTAACAAATAATTCTACAGTTTAACATTTAAACGGTCGTCATTATCAGTTGGTTGAAGCTCAGCAATGTCATACGGGAATCATTCATTCATGATCTAAATTAATCTAAATTAATAACTGGCAACTCTAAGATTCACCATCTCATGGAATATTTGCCTGGAAATAAAACTAGAACAACAAGCCGAGGACAATTCTATATCTACATGTGTATTCTCAAATAGAAGAAAAAGAAAAAAAAACTGACAATTTTGTGCAAATAATGCACAATCTCATTGTAGATGAAATTCTTCAATGTCTATCAGGATTCAAAATATTAAATTTAAGACCCTAAGATTTAGTTCCATATTTCCTTTATTTTAATAAGCAAAAAAAGTTTGTGTTATTTTTCTATATAATTAAAGCGAAAATACACATAACATCTACCATTTTTAATATTACGGTGTGGCCGTTAGTGCAACATTTTCTTGCTGTCAAAGAGAGAAGGACCTATATTAGTTTTATAACATTCTGAAATAGCAATGTAAATTCTTCAGAGGAAGATAATTGCTGTTATAGTAATTTTAAAGAGTGGCTATCAGATTTATGTGAGTAACATTATGAGATGACGGAAGTTGGAATTCCCACTCTCCAAATAATACTACAGATATTTAAACAGTGTAGCAGTAACTTTGGAACCAGGTTCAGAAGGTGAAAATCGTAAAAAGGGATAAACGGTAAACAAAATCAATTTTGTTAAACGATCATTACAAATTTTGGGCATTAGTCGAATAGTTCAATCAATTTTTCTCTCGATATATAAATTAAAAACCTACCTTTAAAGTAATACTATATTTATATACTATTTATATATACATTTAAAGTATAACTTTAAAGTAATAATATATTTTGTTAATAGTATTTTATTCTTGTCCTCACCCAAGACAAAGAAAATAATGTAGACTCGAAAATCTGTACAGAAATTTAACTTTGAAAAGCAATTATCTATAATGATGATTACGTCTGAACAACATGTTCCCAATTTAATACAATGCTTAAGATTCTGACCACAGAGATACTGGATCAGAAAGAGCCTATAATCAAATATCTTCCACGAGAAAAAAAAAGCGAGTGGAAGCAGCTCTTAGTTACATGAAGAAATTTGGTCGTCGATAACATTTTTTTTAGATATTTTTCAGCTTTAATTATATCACTAACTGACGACCAAACACTGTGAGAAAAAGATATAGCTTTTTATCGCACATTTTCCTTTCTTATTTCACCCACTTTTTTTCTGATCAAAAGAATGTGACCATAAATGGATGATTTTATCATTCATCTACAAAACATCATATAAAATTTTAAAAAAACAAAAAACGGTAAGATAATCGTCGACCTGTTTTAACAATCAATCATGATAGCGCTTCTTCAACAGATGTTCAAATTCTCATGTGTATCGTCTTTAAAAGTGATCACTGTTCCTCTTGGTTATACATTTCACGAGAAAGACTAGCGCTTTAATTTTTCAGCATATCTTTCAAGATGTCCTCAACCAGGATCTTTTCTTTCTTTTTAGCTTTCATATTCTTTACCATCATATTTGGGCTCAGTAGAGAAATGCCTGGAAGATCACAAGACGCTGAAAATAACCCTTATGGATGGTTTACGAAGAATGACCTGGAATGGTATCTCATGGGCGTGAGTAGCAGTTATTTTGGATAAGTGTATTTGTTGTTCAATTTCATTAAATAATAAATCTAAGAGTAAATGTTTACTTGAGAGACAGAGTATATCATATTCAAACGAAGATTTTAGTCTTATATTAAATACAAAGAACAGCTTCTGAATTTCTTTTGATTTCGATAAAACGACATTTGATTAACCTTAAAGGATTATCAAATTTGACATTCATTAAAAACTAGCAGCATAGCCCGGCGTTGCCCGTCCTTGATTCAAAAAACGTACGACTCATACCGCAATTGCTATCACTTAACTTAAAATATTTTTGCCCTTCCTTGCCTTTAAAGGAGTGCCCTTTGCCGTGCTGATGTTGCTACATGCCTTACTTCTTGCCTATCTCACACTGCGAATTTTTTATAAGCTCTATACTAAACATTAAAAAAAATTAAAAAACGACTCGTAGCTGGAAAAACCGAATGAAAAAAGAATGTTAATAACAAATACTTTTTCACACCCAACCCAGTTCTGCGGAATCAGAATCAACGTTGAGTTTAAGCAAGCGAATGAACCAATTGGAGTAAAGTGCCATGCAGATTTAAATTTTTCCCATTTGTGACGAATGCAGCTATCGATTTTTTTTTGCATGCTAGCATGCTAGTTAACATTCGTGTCAGTCAGCTGTTAGCTCTCACGCTGGCCAGTAGAATCTTCCTGCCTATTCGTGGCAGCCAGCTATAGGCTCTCACTCTGGCCAGTACAAAATAGCCGCAAACTACATGAAGACTGCCGTAGAAGCATGAAAAAATAGATTATTTCCACTATCGATGGGAGTTGGGAAATGCAATGTCGGTCTTGGCCTTCCCGCTAACTTGGAGCATGTGCATGTAAATTTTGGTGCAAATCCGTCGAAAATTGCGGCTGTGCATTCGTCACACACACACACACACACACACACACACACACACACACACACACACACACACACACATCCTGCATTTTATAGATAGAGATAACTAATACATTTACAAAACCGTAAATATCGCATTTGTAGCGTCTTAGCAATTAATAGCAAGTTCTTACACAACCTGGTTTTACAAGGTACTTCACTACGATAGAATTCTGCTAAAATTATCTAAATTAGGAAATACTGAACAGCTAAACACCATATAAGTGTGCAGTTAATCTACATTGTTTTAAATTTCAGGACATAATATATATATAATTCATATGTATGTATGTATGTATGTGTATGCATGCATGCATGTACGCTCAGATAAATACAATATCATACATACTTGAATAAATTATTATATTATTTTATATGTTGATATGGACTCGTTGGCATTCTATAACTTTCATCCGTATTTCAACCATTGTTTTATACGGATTGTTTTTAATATTACTTCCAGTCGTTTTTATTGATTCTCATATAAATTATTTGATTGAATAACGTCTTCTATTTTAATATACATCTCTTTTAATAACGAACCATAAGTTCATTATCAAAAGAAATGTGTATTAAAATAAAACCCCTTATTTTCACGAATTTTCTAATATTATCCGCATTTATCGTCGATTTTGAGGCGATTTAAAAAAAAAAAAAATTACTAACAAAAATACGATCCCAATGCATTAATTCACCCCGAACCGTTTTCTTCTCTGTGATAGATAAGAGGTTGGTGCAAAAATAATGACGTAATAATGTCGTTTTTTGACGTTAAAGAATACGTCAAAAAACGACATTATTACGTCATTATATTTGCACCAAGCTAATAACTATTTACATGAATTAATCATCATCCATCATGGCCATCAGTTATTATATTTATTATATATTCTTGCCATGAGTTATAATATTTATTATATACCCTGTCATCAGTTATTATAGCTATTATATATCTGGCCAGCGGTTATTATAGTCATATCTGTGGCCATCAGTTATAGTTATTTATTATACTTATTATATATACTTCACATCGGTTATTATAGTTATGATATATCCTGGCCATAAGTTTTAGTTATATGTCCAGACCATCATTTATTATAGTTATTATATATCTGCGCATCAGTTAATATTGTATTGTGAGACCGGAAACTACCTACACAATAGACTCTTCCAGGCCTATATTAAGTAGGCGACATAGCACTCTACAGAGTGATGGAGAGTGATAGAGACTGAGAGGAGAGTGATAGAGAGTGACACAGAGAGACAGTGAGAGTCTCGTGCGACTACCAGTGTTGGACACTAACTTATAGTAAGCTCTGCTTACACTATCTCTGTAACCTGTTGTTAATATATCTTTCTTACATCTAATCCGTGTTCCGTGATTTACTTCTGTGGGCCCAACTTTGGCACCGACATCAGTGGCGATGAGGATTCTAGAAACGCACTCACGGCGAAACCTAAATACCTTACCAATCCCACATCTGGGTCGACGAAGAATTCGAGAAACGAATTCGCGTGGAAAAACCGCAATACCTTGCCAGTCTCACAACAGTGGCGACAGAAAAGATTCGAGAATTTCGTTCTCACTGTATCAGTAGCGACGGTACTCGAAAAATACAGAAACTCCACGCGTTTCCACAGCAGTGTTGAACGTGAAATTAAGCTGGTATTACTACATTAGCGATTTAAACTCAATGCCCAGCGTCTACATATGTTCCAATACCAAACGCCATTGACAAACTAATGATTCGACATCTACGGAATATTAAAGTCTGTCCAATACGAGAACGATTTCTACACACCCACACACACACACAAAAAAAAATATACATAAATGTGGTGAAAAATTATTCAATTACGTTAAAATTAACGGAACCACGGAAAAAAAGCTAAACAGACGTAATTAGTTTAGTTTAACTATTGTCTGTCCATATTTTTTTCTGTAAAAGAAAAAAAAAGGAACAAAAATCTATCAAGATTTTTTTGTGTACCTCCTCTTAGCAACAAAAAAGCGCTGTCATTTTTAAATATGAAAGATTTGCAAAAAGTAGTTGCCCATGTGTTAAAACTAAATTTGGACCAGCAACACAAATCAGAAGAAAGACAACAACAACTATTTTGGGATTTACATAAAAAGCAAATGGAATTCCAAAAAAAATACGCTTCAGAATGCTGAACTACAACAGAAACAACTTAAAGAATTACTCGTAAATGCATTAAAAGGCTCAAAACTCTGAAAAATATACAATTTTCTCCCAGAGTACAATCTACAATTCAATGGAAACCTTTGAATAGTTACCAGAGAACGACAAAACGTTCGAGGCTTTTTACAGGTGCTACGAAAATATTTTCAACGTAGACTGCAAACAATGGCCCAGTAAAAAAAAGGTACGTCTACTATTGAGAAAACTGGGAACTACAGAACATAGTAGGTTCGTAGACTTCATACTACCCAAGAAAACGACTGACTTGGATTTTTTAGGATGATTAAGCTCCTATCGGAATTATTCGGGCCTAACACAACCTTGTTCCACAAACGTTGGAAATGCCTGAACACAGTCAAAGACAACCAGCAAGATTTTCTAACGTTTGCAGCATCGGTGAACAAGCTATATAATGATTTTAAACTAGCCGAACTGACTGCCGATGATTTTAAGTGCTTAATTTTCGCACAAGGTCTAGTATCTGCAAAAGACGCCGAAGTCAGACGACGGGTACTGACTAAGTTTGAGAACGAACAAGGATTGACTCTCCAAAAACTGGCAGAGGACGGTCAAAGAGTAATATCTGTAAAGCGTGACTCAAACACTATCGAGGAATCAGGTGTGACTCAGATTAATAAAATCAGAAGTAAGTCTACCACCTATTCCCCTCAAAAAGACAAAAGGCAAATCTCATGTCCTAAATTACGCAGTAACCAAAACTCAAATCAGTTAAAGAAACCGCCCGGACCATGTTACCATTGTGGTAAATAGCATTGGATGAAATTCTGCCCAGTTAAGAACAAAAAATATTGCAAAAATTGCAATAAAAGTGGGCATACTTTAACTTCGTGCTGGTACGCCAACCGAACGAGAAAACCCAAAAATAAAAGTAGGCAAGCTCAATCTGACAATATTGTAGATAGGAATTTAAGAAAATATGTAACTGTGGATATTTTCAATAAGTTCATTAAATTCCAGCTTGACATGGGTTCTGATATTTCAACCATTAACTGGCGTACTTGGCGAAAATTGAACAAGCCGACCTTATTAAAAACGGATGAAACAGCAAAATCCGTAACTGGCGAAAATATTAACATTTTAGGCGAGGTAATACTTACAGTAACACTAAATGGAGTTACCAAAAAGCCCAAAGCCTACGTATTAAAAACTTCAGACAACTTATTTGGAACTGATTAGATAGAAAAATTCAATCTTTGGGATTGCCCAATGAGTACATTTTGTCGCAAGATACAAAGTACAACGTTCAATTTGGTAAATCTAAAAAAAGAACTCAAACAGCAATTTCCCCAGGTTTTTTCTGGCGGCATTGGGAAATGTACTAAAATGAAAGCTAAGTTCAAGGTGAAGGACGGTGCACAACCGGTATTCAAAAAGAAACGGAATGTCCCTTTCGCTGCTCTAGAGAAAATCAATAAAGAGTTAGATAGACTCGAACAAGCAGGTATTCTGTCAAAAACAGATTTCAGCGAGTGGGCAGCACATACAGTCTACGTAAAAAAGAAGTCCAATCAAATACGAGTATGCACAGATTTTTCCACAGGGTTAAACGATGCCTTGCAAGATCACCACTATCCTCTCCCAAGCCCTGAAGAAATTTTCAATAAACTCAATGGTGGAGAATTTTTTTCTAAAATCGACCTCTCGGGCGCATACCTTCAGATAGAGGTGGAAGAACAAAGTGCCAAATTGCTCTGCATAAACACCCATAGAGGGTTGTACAAATACAACAGGCTGGCTTTTGGGGTAAAGGTTGCGCCTGCAATTTTCGAGCAGGTCATGGACGCCATGCTGGGCGACCTTGACTACGCAACAGCCTATTTGGATGATATACTAGTTACTAGTAAAACTACGGCAGAGCACGGGAACCTTATAATAAACGTATTCGAAAAGATACAAGAATAAGGATTTAAGGTTAAGGAGGCAAAGTGTGACTTTTTCTTATCAGAGATTAAATACTTAGGTCACATTATAAATAAAGATGGTCGTCGGCCGGATCCAGAAAGAGCCAACGCGATCAGAAACATTCCGGCCCCAGATAACGTTCAAGCGTTACAAAGCTTCCTCGGCCTAGCTAACTTTTACCAAGGGTTCATTAAGAACATGTAAAATTTGAGAGGGCCTCTAAATCAACTTTTAAAAAAGGCCAAACCATGGTCATGGACCCCAGAATGCCAAGACGCATTCGAGAAGATCAAGAAAACTCTTACTTCAGACCTCTCCCTCACACATTTCGACCCTAGTCTCGACATCATAGTCGCAAGTGATTCAAGCTCGTACGGCATAGGCGCTTGCATATTACATAAACTGCCAGACGGTTCGCGAAAAGCTGTGGCTCACGCATCAAGATCTCTACTTCCAGCTGAGAAACAATATTCTCAAATAGAGAAAGAGGCTCTAGGGTTAATATTCGCTGTGACAAAGTTTCACAGATATCTACATGGTAGACGATTCATACTGCAGATAGATCATAAAACTGTGATTACAATTTTTACAAGGTCTGCCAGTCTATACTGCAAATAGACTACTTCGTTGGGGAACGATTCTCTTAAACTATAATTTCAAGATAGAGTTCCTAACAACCAAAAATATTTGCCATGCAGACAGTTTATCGCGACTCATTCCAAAAACTACAGAAGTCTTTGAAGACTCCGTCATTGCTACTCTAAGGACAAATTGTGAAATCAAAAACATGATCGCGAGTACCATAAGAAAGTTCCCAGTTAATAAGGGAGTTTCGAGAGGAAGAATTCATTCAATTCATAAAAAGCAAAATTCGAAACAAAGACCCCAATGTGCCTGAAGTTTTCTCCCTCTGCGATGATGTCCTACTATATAATGACCGCGTAGTGATTCCAAACAGCCTACAAAGAAAAATCCTCAGGGATTTTCATATGGGACATCCGGGGAAGAACCGTACGAAAAGTCTCATGCGCTGCTACGTTTATTGGCCAAACATGGACAAGGACATAGCAGACATAATAGAATCATGCAAAGGATGCGCGCTTGCAGCAAAAGCTCCAAACACGTGCAAGCCATGGCCCAAAACACATCATCCTTGGCAAAGAATTCATGTGGATTTTGCAGGGCCTATGGACAGCATGTACTATCT
>OZ010589.1:108369879-108442379 GCA_963932145.1 Acanthosepion lycidas | reverse complement strand
TGAGAAGTGTTTAATTACAGCTGGAAAACGATTTCTACCAATAAGAATTGCCTTTATTAAGCAAAATCACCAAATTTATTTCGAATTCGGGCCACGTCTTTTCGCGCCAATACATTTTTATAGAATGAATTGAAATTTATGCTTTGTCCCTGTATAGATGAGAACAGAGTTATCTGTCCCCGCGAAACAAGCTGGGACAGAGTTACCTGCCCTTGGCATAGTATATAAAGCGGACGTGGCCGGGCGCGTTTTACTGACATACAGTATCGGACGTACTCGTCACACTTTACATGGCGCTGCGAACAGGATTGTTTTGCAAAACGTGGGATTTTTACCAAACTACAATAGACACTGGGCTTACCCACTGCCAAGCACCATGGAGCAGGAATATTTGAAAGTAATGAATCAACTTGTGGAGCTACAGAAGGAAAATATTGAGCTCAGAAAATAAATGATTCGTGGACACACCAGTATTCCGCAGGTTATGAAACCAGAACGACCCTCGATAGGGCTGGATATAACGGAAGGAGAATGGGCGTTATTTTTGGACACCTGGACCCGATACAAGGATATGTGTAGACCCAGTCGTAGTCCGGAACGAATTACGGGCAACGTGTACACCGGAAAGAAATCGTCTATTATTTGAGCAGATAGGTCATACAAGGCTCAACTCTGCTTCAGAGAAGTTTCTATTACAACAGATACGACTTACATAAAGAGTTTCACCGGCAGAAGTTCCACTCCATGGCGCAGAACGAGGGTGAGTCCATAACACAAATTCTATCTAGATTACGTAGCCAAGAGAAATTTTGCGAGTTTAATGTTCAATGCCCAAATGAGCAGACTTGTGGGTAAAAAGTGGATTATTCGGAAGATATGGTTGCCGGACAGATGATAGCCGGACTCACCAATTTAGACCACCAAAATAAAATAATGGCAGAGGCAGCCTCGCTCGTTACTTTGGACCGGAAGTTCAATCGTTTAGTTTGTCTCGAGACGACAGACAAGTCTGCACCCCACTTCCACGACACCATACGGGGCACAGACCTGTTCGGCTGGACCTGAGATCCAGAAGCTTCTCAGGTATCCAGATGGATATCTAGTATCAACCACCCACCGGATACGAGGCATTACCAATGACTGACTACGCGTCAAAGGTGTATTATTTTTATGCATAAAGGTGCGGACGAAGGAAACATGGCAGGCTGTGTACGTGTTAGACAACCCGTGGTTTCTGCCTATCGCAAACAGCATTAAAGGACTTAGACCTACTACCGTCCAATTTCCCGACATCATTGTCACGAATGGCGAAAGAAATAGCCCCGTGTGGATGCCCTCACAGAGCGCCCGTCCCAACAGAACCCAGAAGAATTCCATTCGAACCTATCCAAGCCAACAGAAACAAGATGCAACAGTGGCTACTGGAATACTTCAAGTCCAGCGCATTTAACACATGCCCACATCAACCACTGCAAGCAATGGAGGAAAACCATTGGACATCGACTTTATCCCGGGTGCAAAGCCGACGGTAGTTCATACGCCAGTACCTGTCCCACACCATTGGAAGAAGAAAGTGAAAGAAGGGCTGGACAGGGATGTCGCCATTGGCATAATAGAACCAGTGCCAGTAGACATTCCGACTACCTGGTGTTCAAGGATGGTGGTTGCACCGAAAAAGGAAAGATCCCCAAAGCGCACGGTAGATTTACAAAAGCTGAACGAGGTAACCAGGAAGAAAACACACCACGCATCATCCCCATTTGACCAGGTATCCCAGGTTAGCAGCACACACGAGAAAAACGGTCCTAGATGCGTGGAACGGATACCACAGTCTACCGTTGTCTCCAGCCGCACAAAACGCTACCACATCCATCACCGAGTGTGGCCGATATAGATATTGCCGGGCCCCCTCAAGGATTCCACGGATCAGGGGACGGATACACCCGTAGGTTCGACGACATCACTGTGGACATGACCCGGAAAACCAGGTGCATAGACGACAGCCTTTGGGGCGATGCAATAGAATCCTCGTTCTGGCATACGGTCGAATACATTAGGCACTGCGCAGACAAGGGAATTGTATTCAACTCTGACAAATTCCATTTTGATGAAATGGAGGTGGAATTCGCAGGATTTTTCGTCACCGACGACGGGATCAAAACCACAAAAGGAATGGCGGAAGCTATTCTCCACTTTCCCACATCTACGAATATTACGGGCATCAGGTCCTAGTTTGGACTCGTGAACCAGGTGTCGTACGCATTTTCTCAAGTTGACATTATGGCCCGCTTCCAGGAACTGTTAAAAACAAAAAAATAGAAAGTTTTATTGGGATGAATCACTTGAACGCCTATTCCAACAGTCAAAAAGAGTGATAGTGGAGAATATCGAAAAGGGCGTTCGAACATTCGAGAGGAACAGAGCAACGGGGCTGGCAACGGACTATAGCAAAACAGGAATTTCGTACTTCCTATTTCAGAAGCACTGTAAGTGCCGCGGTGAGTCGAACATGGATTACGGAGATGGCCACTGGAAGGTCATTCTGGCCGGCTACCGGTTCACCAATGACGCCGAATCACGTTATGCACCAGTGGAAGGAGAGGCTTTAGCCCTTGTTTACGGACTAGTCATGCCGGATGTTTGTACTCGGATGCCCGAACTTACTGGTAATAGTGGATCACTTACCGCTGGTAAAGATATTCTCGGACCAAGTCCTGGAAATTATAAAAAAAAAAAAAAAAATGCCTGTTGAACTTCAAGGAGAGATCGATGATGTATACATTCTAGATAAGGCATCGTCCTGGAAAACTGAATTTGGCACCTGACTGCGCCTCCCGATATCCGGCAGGTACCTCACGCGAAAGCCCATCCCAAACTATCGACACCGCAGTCAAGGCCGCCTTCACATCGATGTAC
Organism: Acanthosepion lycidas; assembly: GCA_963932145.1. NCBI lineage: Eukaryota > Metazoa > Mollusca > Cephalopoda > Sepiida > Sepiidae > Acanthosepion > Acanthosepion lycidas. The sequence goes on along the minus strand of OZ010589.1, from coordinate 108,439,463 downwards.
GATAACGACCCTAAGCTAAAGGCTATCATATAGGAGAGGATTGTCGCCGCGGCGGCATTGATGAGGAATGCCGGACCATAGCAAAAGTAAGATGGTTTTCCCAAATCACGCAACGACATCCCACCCATAGCTCGGGTGTTTTGGGCCCATGCGCGAGGAGTTATACTGTTTGGAAGGAGTGACAGTAAAGGCCAACAAAATTCTAATACTTCGACAACTACCAGCAGAGGTACTGGAATCGCTCCATGCCGTGCATCAAGGCGTAAACGGCATTCTGGCGAATGCGAGACAGCGATTGTTCAGGCAGACCAAATCTCAATGCCGCACCTGCAACATAATCGTACCGTCTCAGCCAAAGGAGCCCCTAATGACACACGCGGAACCTGAGTTTCCTTTTCAGCAAGTCGTGGTGGACTTCGCGGACGTACAGGGCAAAAGCTACATGGTGTACGCGGACCGATATACAGGATGGGTGGAGGTGGCCCTAATGTCGTCAGGGAAGGCCAAAAACGTGTGCGATACAATGAGGACCTGGTTTTGCACATATAGTGCACATGAAGAAATATCCTCAAACGGAGGACCCCTATTCGAATCCCAGGAATACAACACTTTTCTAAAAAACTGGGGTATACGAAAACGCACCCCGTCAGCCTATTACCCCCAAAGCAATGGGCACGCGTTAGCGGTGAAAACAGCAAGACGGATACTGTTTGACAACACAGACAACAGCGGACACCTATGCCAGGATAAAGTTGCCCGGGCGCTCCTGACCCATCGCAACACACCCGTCCAGGACCTAGACATGTCCCCAGCCATAATGCTTTACGGTCGAATAATTAAAGACCATCTACCGGTCCTGATGGACAAATACCAGACACGGAAGCAATGGAGAGAGATAGGTGAACTGAGAGAGTTAGCAATGACTAGGAGACATATGCGAAACGAGCAATTCTATAAACAGCATTGCCGCCCACTCCAAGAGCTTCAGGTAGGAGACTCGGTCCGGATTCAAAACCAAGATGGAATATACCCCCGTCAATAGACAAAGACGGGGAGGGTTGTAGAAAAACAAGACAACCGCCAATACCAAATACGGGTAGATGGAAGCGGAACGACTACGCTACGTAACCGCCGGTTCCTCCGGAAAATTTACCCAGTGGTGGACGGCCTGCCCCACGCCACATCGGGAATCTCAGGCCAGTGTATGAACTCAGAACCTCCACGACAACGGAACCCAGAAGAACCGATGGACATCGGACGAGAGGTCAACATTACGACGCCCGACGTAATGGGAAACGAAACCGTGGACCACATGGACTTGGATGAAGACCAGATAGCAACTGAGGACCCCAAACCCAGTACCCACGACGGAGCACCAGGCCGTCTCGACCACCCAGACCGTTGTCCCCAAGAATGGGCGGAAAGTCACATGGGTTCTGGGACGAGTGAAATAACCACGTCAGTTCATCCCGTGGTCACGGTGGGAGGGGGCATGTGTAGATGAGAACAGAGTAATCTGTCCCTGCGAAACAAGCTGGGACAGAGTTACCTGCCCTTGGCATAGTATATAAAGCGGACCGGTGAACGATGCCGGGCGCGTTTTACTGACATACAGTATCGGATGTACTCGTCACACTTTACAGTCCCGTCGATAGTTTACTGAGGCCTTTGTCACTTCTATATGTCGTGTCTCTTAAGGACGTAGGCGATCTCGTTCTTCCCACAGGCTCACTAGCTTATTTGCTGTTTTCCTCTTGCTTTCAATATGTCTTATGAGTGTCAAATTTTCTATGCCATCTTTCCTCATGGCGTGCCCGAGAAATTTCAACTACTTCTGATTTGACGTTTGCGCACTTTTTGTTTCCATTTTCCCTAAAAATCCGTATTTGCTCACGTGTCCAGTCCATGGTATCCCCAGTATACTTGTGTAGAACCACTTTTCTGTTGTTTTAAATCTCATTTACAGGCATATAGAAGAACCAATTGCATAATTGTTCATTACTATTTGTTTATAATGAAAATTTCCTGTTTCTTAATATTTTGCTTAGCTTTTGAAAAGCATCTTCCACTATACCAATGCGCCTCCGGATTTCGGTGTTGCATTTTCCGTTATCTGTTAAACACTTTCTAAATGTTTAAATTTTTGTACTTATTTGATTTTGACATCCCCATTTCGAAATTCGCATATTGCTCATTCATTTTTTACATTATTTACATTATTCGGACTATTGTCCTCATCTTTATCGCAATATTTATTATTAGGTTGGTGCAAAAATAATGACGTAATAATGTCGTTTTTTTATGTATTTTTTAACGTCAAAAACGACATTATTACCTCATTATTTTTGCACAAACCTAATACAACGTTTCAGCCGTTCTACGCTCCGGCCTTCTTCAGGTGGTTGGAATATCGAATTGAACACTTTATTTCTCAAGGATACATGGCACAGTGGATAAAGGCGTTAGATCCAGTGACAGGACCCAAAGAATGTGAGTTCAATATTCGGTTAAGGCAGTGGAGAACTTGGAGAGGGGAATTAACAGGAGATAACTGATAATTGACATCCATTAAACATGGCACTTGGAACTAGAACGGTCTAACCAGTGAGCGAAATAAAGGGTTCAGTTCGACATTCCAACCACCTGAAGAAGGCCGGAGCATACAACGGCTGAAACGTAGTCCGAATAATCTAAATAATGTACATAATACCCCATCTCATTCATTTTTGTTGACATCCATAAATTCTGTCTTCTTACAAATGTCGAGTAGTTAGGCCTTTTTTCTCGCCTTCTTTTATTACCTTCTGTAGGAGTTCATATAGTTTCCTTTCTGAGTCTTCTATCAGCACTGTGGCTACCAATAATGAATCCTGATAGGACTTCTAATTCTCTCAGAATTGTCTCACTGTATAGGCTGAAATAATCCGATGAGAAGACACATCCTTTCTGTATTTGTGTATTTACAGAATTCATTCTCCATCCGTATGCAGACAGAGTAATCACTGGACTACGCATATAGAAAAGACGTTTGAGGTTTCGATTTTGTCTTTTTAAAATTCACTTTCGTTGGATCCGTTTTCGTACGGACCTAGCATAAATTCATACCGCATGGCAAAGAGCATGAACTAATCGAATCGTTCTATTTTGTTGTTCAAAATTCCTAAGCCAGGACCTTACAAAAGAAAATATAAACAGATCGGCAACCTAAAAGTCAGTAGATGTAATCTCTTCAGCAGTATTCCGTTTGAGATATCGGCGATTTCAAAGGAACTGTTTTTGTCTACCTAGATTTACAGACGACCTAAAAATTCAGCTCCAGTGTGCATGTATATACAGAACTTTTGACTAAATTCTGAAAAGAACGTTCATTTCATTCAAAAATTTTTTCTTTATCAACCAACTTTAAATCTCATCAACTTTTCTGTTTTTGCACCTTAGTTGTTTTGTTGGAATATCTATCTATCTATCTATCTATCTATATATATATATATATATTATAAATATATATTTTATAAATATATATATGTATTTTATATATATATATATGAAATATCAGTGGTTGATATATATATATATATATATATATATATATATATATATATATATATATATATATATATATAATTAGGGACTCATGTTTAATTTAAATGTCCTTCAAAAAAATCTTAACTTCAGCTTCTCTTCAAATCAAATCTCACATAATTATCAGATAACGGCAGCAGAAGTTTTCGCCTTTCTTTTACAAAAAAACATCACATTAAATATTATAACAATTGGTAGATTGATCATGGATGAATGAAGTAGTTTTATTTTCTTGGAAGATTTCGTGTTTGCGTGAGAGCACCTTAGGAACTGACTTAATTTCCATCACTGTCAATCGATACCAACATTGAATGCGCACTCTCTGACACGTGTATACATTTATCAATCTAAATCTTTTGCCAAAGGTATAAAAGAGAAAGTTAGAAAATTTAATTATCGATCTCAAATGATCGCATTTGTTTCAGCAATGTCAGTGCTCTTGACCAAATTCGGATAATAATAACATTTTGGTTTAAATGAAATTATTCCTTCTTTTTCCTACGGTCTGTAATCATTCAAATTATTATAGATCCTTCTTTTGACATCTATCTTTCTCATTTCTTGCAAATATCTCAATTATTTTGTATGGTTAGTGATAATCTACCATTTCCTTGAACAATATTGGCGGCGGGGAGAGGGGAGACGTGCTGCATGTACAAGCGTTGATCTCTCGTAAAATCATGCCGAGGCCAGCGCCTTGGAGAAAACACTCCAGTGACGACAGAAAACGAGAAGCAACAGACTGGAGGATTCCGAAGGTCTTTCTATACAGGGAACCGGCTACCGACAAGAGGGCACGAGGTCGACCTCATCTACGCTTCAAGGGCGTCTGCAAAAGGGGCGTGAGGGCGATGGACATGGGCATCAAGAGGTGGGAAGACGATGCAAACGATTGCTGGGGAGAAGCGTGCTAGAGGGAAAGGAAACAGCATGGCGATATCTGGAAGGGGGAGCACCTTCACATGCAATTTGTTCAGGAGATTCATGCGTCGCCTCACTGAGACGGCAGAAAATGGGAAGCAACAGATTAGGGGATTCCGGAGGTCCTACTGGACGGGGAATTTTCTACCGGCACGGGGTCGACCTAATCTTCGCTTCAAGAACGTCTGCAAAAGGGACATAATGGTGATGGACATAGACATCGAGAGGTGGGAAGATGTCGCTAACAATCGCTCACACTGGAGACGCGATTTACACCGAGGACTGGAACGAGGGGAAAAGAAACGTAGGATTGCCGCCGAGGAGAAGCGTACTCAATGGAAAGAAAACAACACAGCGGCATCAGGGGTGAGCGTCTTCACATGCATTCGTTGCAATCCTGACTGTCACTTCCGTGTTGGCCTGTACAACTATAACAGATGCTGCACCGCCATCAGCAGGTGTTGAGATAACTTTCTCTCAAGACCGATAGATGGCACATATTGGTATTGTTCTAACCTAAAATATTAGTAACAACAAAATATAACAAAACACAGTTAAATATATTTTAAAACACAACAATATTTGTTTTATTCTCACCGACCAGGATACAGCAGGATTGGGTTGGATAAACAATTCACTGTCTACAGGTGGTGTATTGTTCAGTAGTCATGTTGATGTTTCATACTACTCTTTTTTCACTATTTACCTCATTTGGACTATTGTCCTCATCTTTGTCGTCATATTTATTAGTGTTTCGGCCGTTGTACGCTATGGCGTTCTTCAGGTGGCTGGAATGTCGTACTGAACCCTTTATTTCACTCACTGGGGTAGACTGTTCTAGTTCCACGTGCCGTGTTTAATGGATGTCAGTTATCTCCTGTTAATCCCCCTCTCCAAGTTCTTCACTGCCTTAACCGGGTATTGAACTCACACTCTTTGTCACTGGATCTAACTAACGCCTTTATCCACTGTGCCATGTGTCCTTGACCGATACTCTTTTTTCGTTGAAGAGTCAAGAGTTGTCTCCCCTTGAAATATAATTAATATAACGTTATTTTCAATGTTAGCTTCAATGTTAATCGATTAAATAATCAATAAAAAATTATCTGATTTTATCACTACACAAAGTTAGCAGTCTTCAGAATCCTCCATGTTGCTTTGTTTAGCATACAAGACTAGAAACAAGAGAAAATGTTGATTAAAATGACGTGACACAAAGGGGAGATAATTGTGTTAATTTATTCATGTTGTTTATGATAACCAACTAATAATTTTAATAACCAAATATTCTAATTTGGCTAATTGCTAATAATTAAACATCTCCTTGATGATAATAATCAGTGACATAGAGTTGCTGCGTCTATATCTGCAGCGTTAGCTTATTTTCCTTTTTTTAATATAAAGTAATGCATCATGGTGCCAGCTTTCATATTATCTCATAAAATAACAATAAACCAGGGTTTCCCAAACCTTTTCTTTTTTTTTGCATAATCGCCCACATTCACTTGAAAAAAAATTCCATCGCCCACCTGTAAATAGTTACAATACCTCATCTCAAAAATATAGACAGATATTAGTCTTCCCTTATCTGATTCATATCCGAAGAAATGTTATTTTGTCTGAAGAAATATTTGATTGACCTTTCTCAAAACTATAGAAAATACAAAAATATTTCTTTTTTTCGGGGATATTTATATCTTATTTATGAATATGTCACTGTTATTCACATTTAGCTTCCTGTTTTTAGTACAAGTACTTTGCATATATTTGATTATTTTTTCGGGTAGTATACGCAGAAATACATTTTTAATAATCGAAATCCTATATTGACCACCAAAAATTTTAACCATCCACCATTTTCTATTCAGCTGCTCATCGCCTACTCAACAGTTAAAATCGCCCAACCAATATTTGAAATCACCCGCCCAACAGTTGCTTATCGCCCACCGGTGGGTCATAGCGCCCAGGTAGGAAACCCTGCTCTAAGCCCAAATGCAAATTATACATCCCCATTTAATTAAATGTTTTGCAAAGATCAGCTTAGTTTGACATAAGGCTGTATATGTAGGACACCCAGTAGGATAGAGCTTGCTAGTAATGGTCAAACCCTTTACCAAACATCAAGGCGATTAACACGCTTTTGTAGTGACAATTAAGTAGGGCGAGTATATTTTACAGAGCCATCGATAATTAAAAATTAATAATAACTTACTCCCAATCTTATACTATATTTCTGTTGAGATATCAAATACTCGCATAGATTAACGCTGATCAACATTATATTTCTATTATCTTATATTTATTACGGTTTTTGTAAAACTTGCTTTTTCTTAGTAATTGTCCTGAGGAATTGTTCAGTAAATCTTTTGTTAATGTCTTGACTGTAAATCTTCTATTTTATGTTCCTGTAAAATTACCCAATAGCCAGAAAGACATGAGATTCGTTAAAAATGTTCTATTTATTCATCAATCAGCTTTGATGAAATGGCCGAGTTCGATCTCCCTGCCTGTGTCGATTATATTCTGAGAAAAACATCCCAAAAGTCTCTGTATTATATCGGACACTCACAGGGAGCCACCATTGCGTTCATAGCATTTTCTGAAAACAAAGAACTCGCCAAAAAGGTAAGAGATTTCTATGTATTCGATTAACTTTACATATAAGAAATCAGAATAATATAATATTGCTAAAATAAATAAAAAAAATATTTTAATACTAATATTGATGAATCGGAATATTTAATAAAATCCGGCCCCGTCTGGATAGAGATTTATTTTGTTCTTCCAATATCTCAGCAGCTTCTTCTCGTGAAACGAATTCTTGGGGGTTTGGCTAAAAAAAAGTATCTGAAATTAACATGAAAGAAATAAAAGTCAAACGTTAATGAAAATTAAGCTAGTTTAATATTCTATTAATTTTTCCTTGTACCCTACGCTATCTAAACTGGACTGTGCCCCCTGGAGCCACGACTACTATCACCAAGCCGCTCACTCTAGAGAATTAGAAGCCAGTTCAAGCGCACTGCTGATGAGTCCCAAATATAGGACGAAACGGCCGTTCAGTGCTTTCTGCATTCTGTTGAGGTTTCTTTTAGACTCGATGAATTACTTGAATATAATTATCAAATCCTCCTAATAATTTCTATCATGTGTATATCATTGCTTAGAGAGAACTCAGTAGAGTTCCACCACGGAATCTGTGAGCGAGTGGCGCTATATTGAGTCTAATTTGCAATCTCTTCGTCACCGAGGCCCGTTGGAACAGTTGGTATTGATAACCTGTCAGGGTTTCAATTCTCGGTTGTGGATGCGCACTGCTGATGAGTCCCAAATATAGGACGAAACAGCTGTCCAGTGCATTCTGTTGAGGTTTCTTTCAGACTAGATGAATGACTTATATATATATATATATATATATATATATATATATATATATATATATATTGTGTTTATGTACTTTTTTTAAAACTTAGATATATGTCGCCACTTTCTAGTTCAATATTATGTGTAGTTAAGAATTTTTATTTATTATATTTTAATTTTATTTGTTTATTTTATTCAGGTTCGATTTTTGGGTACGCTAGCTCCAGTTGGCTATGCTACACACATGACCTCTTTTGCCACTTCTTACTCAGAGATGAGTGATCAGGTAATATAATTGATGCTTTTGTCAACTTTCAACTAAACTAAATCTATCATATTTTCCTTATATTTTTTTAAGAAAAAGCCTCATTTTGCACTTAAAAAAATTGTTTCAATTGCTTCCAGTTGTTTTTAACAACGGTTGAATGTGGCGTTCATTCAAATGATTTCAAATATTGAATGTGGAGATCCTTCAAAATACATCAAAGGTTGAACGTGGCATTCCTTCAGAATAATTCAATGTTTGAATGTGGAGTTCCGTTAAAATGCTTCATATGTCAAGTTTTTATTTTATGCCCCTTCGTTCGTTGACAATCACGGCTCTCCTCAACTTTAATATGGTTACATAATTGGAATAATTATTCAGTATTGCTGCATATTTTGCAACATCATCAATTCTATACATCCTTATAATAAACAAGATGCAAATTATATGTGTATATAAGTATATATTCTGTGGATTTATATAAAGAGGATTCTTTGTGTAAGTGTATTAAACAAATTTGTTCATTAAATAACTGAACGAAAAATTATTACGTTTCATTTTGACTGTATAATTTTAGAACGTTCTTGTTCGATTATTTCTTCCAAGTCGAACAAATAATTTTCAAAAGATAATTCAAAATATTCGTCTTAGCTCTACTTGTATTCATTTAATTTTTCAGACTCTTTACCTGATTTTAGGAAGGAAATCAATTTTTGGCTCTAGCGCTAAAAGAAATACGTTAATTACAACGGTTTGCAAATCAATGACAGCATGCGTGAAGCTGGGGGAAATGATTGGAGGAACATTTAGTCCTCATATGAACAAAGTAAGTTCTTGACGCTCACGATTACTCTCTTTCCCCATCTCACATACTTTCTTCAATTATTTCTCTATTTCTCTCTAAGTTTGTTTATATCTATATCTCTTTGTCGATGAGTACACTTCATCAAATTCCTCTCTCACTCTTTTCCACTGTCAGAGAAATGTTATATATTTTTTTAAGCATTTCACCTCAAGCATGCCGGGAGTGCCACAAGCCCACAAGGGGTTACAGAGGGTGAGAGCAAGAATAAAGAGGGGGGGGTGTTTGAGGAAAGGATAAACAGAAGAACGGGGATCAGGATCAAGGCATCAGAAGATGTCGATTGACATTACATTTGAATATTTGAAGATTATAGCTATCAGGGAAACAAGTAGGAGGAAGGGAGTACCCATCTCTGTCCCATAATGATTGTTCCATTTACGTACAAATTTCATAGACTAAATGGAATAGGAATTAGGGGACATAGGTAGAATAATATTGAAGAATGGCTAGTTTAATAATCAGATTAAATTGAAAGAGGAGAGGAAACATTTTCTTTTTAAGCATTTCACCCCAAGCAAGGCGGGAGTGACACTAGCATGCAAGGGGTTACAGAGAGTGAGAACAAGAGTAAATAGGAGTGTTTGAGAAAAGGATAAAGAGAAGGACGGAGATCAGGATCAAGGCATCAGAAGATGTCGATTGACATTACATTTGAATATTTGAAGATTATAGTTATCAGGGAAGCAAGAAAGAGGAAGGGAGTTCCACTGACGAGAAGTGCGAGAGAAGACGCCCGTTGGAGTAGAAGAGGCGGTTACATTTAACTGTTTTGGCAGTGAAAGGGTGGGACTGAGATGCCAGCCTAGTAGCACACTTAAATTCATGCAGTTGGGGTACCAGTGAAAGTACCTCGTCAGAGCAGTTGTCATGAAACTACTTGTAGAAAAGACAGAGGGAAGCCACATCACGTCTTTGAGAAAGTGGCTCAAGACGAGATGCCAGATCAAGACCTATCACATCTTCCCACTTTTCTATATTTCTGTTATTCTTTGTTACTTTCAAAACAAAAGGAAAGTTATAGCATGTCTGTGAGAAAGTAACTGGAGTCGAGATGCCAATCACATTCCATATCCGTCTCTGGATTTTGTCGAGGACTTCGAAATAAATAGTGGGGGCGCCCGACTATATATAGCAACAGTATTCAATGCAAGGACAAATAGTAGGTTTGAAGAATGGACTCAGGCGCGAAAGAACCTTTTGGCACGACACAGGGAACCAACTTTCCTTTCAGTAGATGAAGCTATTGATTTAATGTAGTTGTTCCAATTGAGGTCAGTTGAAACCGTGAGACCAAGAAGGCGCAGAGAGACGCTCTCGCGGAGGTGAGCATCGGCCATGCAGATTGGAGGCAGGGAGGTTTTCCTATTGTGGGTAAATGAAAGCAGTTTCGTTTTAGAGGCATTACGGTTTACAGGCCATTTCATACTCCAGTCAACCACAAATTGGAGGTCCTTTTCAAGACAAAGATTATGGTACATCTGTTGTATGTACAAGATGTTCTTTCTTTTGTCCTTTTTATTATACTGATTAATGTTTTTACTTTATTACCTACAAGCTCTTTTCTACTATCCTTTAAGAAATTCCTTTTTCATTTGGCTGGTCGTCATTATCATCAGCATTATTATTACGGCTGTCATCATCAGCATCTTACTGATATGTTTATGTAACCTTATTTTGTAAAACATTTATTGTTATTAAACTAGAAAGAGCAGCACGTCAACAAAGTGACGCTGGGGTGATTTAAATATACGACGCCTAATATATCCATCAAGAAACCTCGTCTTAAAAGAGTATACTTCGCACATCCTCACAGCTAAATGTGCGACATATGGTGACAGGTTTTAATAAAAGCAACACATAGCCCTGCAAGTAGAGCTCAGTTAGAAATAACTGCTGGTCCGCTGAAACGATCTCCGATCAGCATCTAGTTCTGGTCTTCAAATCACCTCATCATTCATATTTAAAAGCCAACCCTATCGAAATCCAGCTATGATGCTTCTCCTCTACTTCCGTCCATGAACAGAGAGTCACACTCTGTCAGTCAATAGGAGAAATGCCAAACTAGTTAGAGTCAAGCTAATCTGTTGTAGGGAAAACAACAACATCATTATCATCATTATTATTTTAATTTCCCTTGGTTTCTGGTGTGCACTGATTTCTTTCCGGCTCCCGCCCAGAGTCCTAAGGTCAGAAATTGTATCAAGACATTTTCCACTGAGTAATTACCCACCCCCACAAAAAAACAAAAAACAAAAAAAACCCACATATTTTATATAGATAAGGGCTTCTTCGTAAGGTGTGGGCTGTACTCGCGAGAACAATCTTTTGTATTTATTTAAGGCATGGGCTTCCAGGAATCCCTTCAATGAATCTACTAGAATCTTTTCCAATCAATCCCAGGACTCCAATTCCAACAGAGATTGTTGATGTTCCCATGTGCCACATTTTTGAGATTTCGATTTTGACAGCTTTTTGAAGATCTTCAAAGATACATTGCAGTCCGCAGGGACTGCCATATTAATAAGGAGGCAATTTTTTGTTTGCCGTCTCTAATAAGAATGTCTGTCTGTTAGCTTTGATCGTTCTGTCTGTGCATTGTGTAGTCCCATAAAATTGTTACAGGTCCTATCTCTGTTACCGGGTTTTTGTCATTATTGTTGCTGTTATTGTTATTATTATTATTAATGTTTTTGTTATCGTTGTTGATGTTGCTTCTGTTGTTATTATTATGATTGATCTTTTTTGTTTTCGCCAACTCTTCTTTCATGTTCTCTTCTCTTTTTCTATTCCTTCCATCGAATGCATCCTGATGACCTTTCGTTACACTTCTTCGTTAATATTTTCTTTCTCTGCACGTCCTCTAATTATTACTTTTTTTTCTATCAGTCTCGACTCACTGTTTATTACACGCACACCCCAGCTGGCTCATCAGTTCAGAATTTTGTTCACTGGGCTCAGGTGAGTATTTACATCTCAAAACACTCTAAAGCTATAAAATCCTCTTAATCTAATTTTAATTTGCTCAGATGTGCACAGAATTACAAAGAGAACGTCAAGTTAACAGTAGCACAGTCTCCTGGTTGCAGTCTACTAAGGAGATAAAAAGAATATTTAAACTATATTTCGTCTGCACAAAGATTAAATTCTTTGGTATAGGTTTCTGTTACTCCAATTTCTGGACAGTGTTTACTGGGTGCCAAAACTTTCAAGTAAATTCTTCAGGGAGTGTACAAACATTTCGAAATATTTACAGAAATTAGGATTTGACGGACTTTTAAAAATCCCATTTTTGTCATTGAAGCAAGGTAAATAAATTTGTTAATCCCTTTTTTTAGGCGAAAAATATTGTTGTTTGATTTTGTTTAGCGGCATATCAACCTCTATGTATTGTTGGTCATTGTACTATAAATATGTATCGTTGGTCATATTTTTACATGAAAAGATATTGCTAGTATTTTTACTATAAAAATGTATTTTTATACTTTCATAGTGTTTTTGTTTGAGTGTTCACTATTTGCCACTAGATGGGACCTTAACAGGTGCTACCACCTCAAGTCAGGGTGGGCCTGGGAACAGCAGCAATTAAGAGGTGGTTCTATGCTCCTCAAAATCTTCAATCTCGCGATCAGAGAAATTGCTACCGGTTGTAGCTTATCTTCATATCCAGGACTATAGTCTAAAAATGTTTTTCTTAATAAAAGTTTTTTTTGCAATTAGTTCTTATTCGATATTTGGTTTTATACATCCGAATCTTTTCGTCAATGTTGTAACTTGATGTGTTATGTCATTTGAAGTATTTAACACAAAGTAATTATTTCTGTTTGAATTTCTTGGATGAGAAGTTATCATTATTTAAACTATTTACATTCGAACCATTGTCCTCATCTTTGCTGTTTTTATCACAGCGTTTTAACCATTGTGCCCTCCGCCCTTCCTTTGGTGTGTATTGATCTGGGTAACCTACAGGGAATACTAAATTGAAACCTTTATTTAGTCTACGGATGTAAACTGTTCTCCTCCCACTGCCCAGGTTTAGGGATATCTCGTCTAATTCTTATTTTTAGTCCTGCTCAGTTATTGTTTGCCTCGTTTCTACTGAGTCCAAGTAAACACTGCCCAATCCAGGGATTGAACACACAAAACTTGACGTGTCAAAACATATATATATATATATATATATATATATATATATATATATATATATATATATATATATATAATTATTTATTTAAAAATATGATTCCATTGCTACATAAGAGTTCTCTTGTTTTGAAACATGAGAACTCTTATGTAGCGATGGAATCTTTTTTTTTTAAATAAATAATTATATTTATGCTCTACTTTTGTATCGAGCACTATTTTTTTAAAAATAATAACAAAAATACTAAAGAACTTTGGACTATTTACCTAACAAGTTCTTTCCTATTTTCTATATATTTTCACACACACACACAAGTAAACGCATAGTGTTCATTCCGCTTCAGCTGCAAACAGAACTGGCGTCGAGGAGGAAAAAATCCTTCCGCCCAGGATGCAGACCATGTAATCTTCAACCAGTTCTCTCCTTCTACTGATGAGTCTCGGCATCAGTATTTATGTATTTAGACGAGTCCGTCTTATTCTGGTTTGTTTTGTTTTGCTTTATGGCATATCAACCTCAGTGATTTATTTAATGCCGACAACTTTTTTTTCCTGGTAATATTTTGTTTTGTCAAAAATCTATTTCAGGTAATATTTTTTCCTCAAAAGTTTATAGCTGGTAATATTATTTTCAAAAACGTATTGCTGCTAAAATATTTTTTCTTCAAAAATGTATTTCTGGTAATAATTTTTACAAAGTATTTTTGGTATCAAAACCTATTTTTAAACTTTTATATTGCTTTTTACTTCAGTTTCGGGGTTAGCTATTTGCCCATAGCTGGGACCCTAACAGGTGCTACCACCCCGGGTGAGGGTGGTCCTGGGAACACCAGCAATCAAGAGGTGGTTCCACGCTCTTCAAAACCTCCTGATCAGAGGCCTTGCTCTTGGACGCAGTTTATCGTCTTACCCCGGACGCGGATGTAGTTTATCGTCACACCCAGGACGGACCGTCCTATTCTGGAGAAACGTGATCATCTCCACAACAGAGATATTGAAAACAGTTTCTAGTATTTTTATTCTTGTGTTTGATTTTGAATGGTTAAGCATACTTTAGATGATTTTGACTTGTCAAGTAGCGTTCGTGTGCGTAATTTATGTAAGTACATAATTCTCGTTTGTCTATGCTGGATTCAGATGATAATATTTGTGTGTGTCTAGTGTTTATTTACTATGTTATCCATTAATTAATATTTTAATGATGACACATTACAAAGCTTTATAAAAAAAGTTTGGACTTGCCTGGATGAAGTTATATTTTACTGTATCTTACTGCTGTGCTTTCCTGAAACTTAATAATTCTTACAGCAATTTTCATACCGGCTTGTCTCAATTTAAAGGGACCTAACTGTGTGTTAACTAAAGTATAAATAGGAAATTTTACTTATTTCCACCAATATGCATGCCAGGATATATTCTCATCAGAATCCAAATATTTCTAATAAAGAAACTATATGCGGTTCTTCTCCTGTCAATAATGTGGAGTTTCTAACGGTAGCTTAGATATGGCACAAGGCCGAAAGTATAGGGCACCATCAAACTCACAATTCAGCGTAAATGATTTAGCGAGACAAGCTTGCTAACCATTGCACCACGTCGAAGGCCGTTTTTCTACTCAATGTTTGTGATAGTATAATAATATATAAAATACTTATGCACCTAAAGCAATCTTTTTATAAAACAGTTTAATTATAAGTTCTATAAAACGGCTTCTATAATTAAACCACTTACTCGTAAAAGGTGACTTGTTATGAAGTTAAGATTATAATGCATTGAATTAATGACGTTTTCGTAATTTTAACTTTAGATTATAAATATCTGAATATGACTTCAAGAGTTGAAACGAAGATGAACAAAATATTTTAAATCTATTTAAAGCCAAAGGATTAGCAGGAAAATCTTTATTCGCTTTGCTGAGTTCTGACTTCTGCTGCCAAGGTACTGAAGAATATGTCTTAACTCATTCTATCCATATAATTTAAACTTTAAATAAAACATTTTTAAACATACTCATCCATAAGCTAGAAATGTATTAAGAAGATTGCTAGCTCAGCTTCATTTAAATATTTCTCTCAAATAAATTAGGAGCAAACACCTTGTAGAAAAGTTTGAATTAAATCAAAAAAGGGCAATTGGTGTTTTGTTAAAACCAATGCTATGATTTAATATTTAAGAATTTTACGAAGATGTAATTTGCAAAGAAAATGTTTAAACAATAATTATCTAAAACCGTTCTCGGAATTTACTTAGTAACATTTGTTTGCAAAATAAAAGAAAAGTCAAAATGATATATATTTAGTGATACTCCTAAGACGAATTTCCATCGTCACTGGGGTCCTGACCCTTGACATCAATCACTTTCCACCAACGGAACGTGGCTTCCCTGTGCCTTTTCTATGAATACTTTCATGGTAATTGTTCTAATGAACCTTCCTCCGTGGTACCTAAACTCTATGAATTAAAACGCATTTCTAGATTGGTGGCAATGTTCATCATTTTACATTTGAAATGGCGAGATAGAACCGTAAGTTCTATGCTGATAGTTTCTTTTCTCGCACTTCTCGCTTATGGGAACTTTCTTCCGGCTTCTTGCTTTCCAGTTAACTTTGATTATCAAAAATTTGAATACAGTACCATCTGTTATCTGTTGTCTTCTTAATTTCTGTTCTTTTTATTGTTCCCGCATCTTAATAATGCTTTTCTTTTTCTTATATTCTTGCACACAATTTCTTGTTGCCCGATATTTCCTACAACTAAGAAAAATAGCAGCAATAGATTCTTTTTAAAGAACTTTTGACATTCTCCAGTATAAGTTCAATAAGATTTATTTACAAAATTCCCTCAAAGACATGAAATCTAATTGACAAGTATTAATTCTAGTCATTTAAGAAGTTTTATATTTAAAATACTTTGTAAAAGCTTTTAAAATGTATCAATAACCTTTCCATCAGATACTACTGTTTTATTATTGTCTACTGCAAAGTCAAAATTTTTGCTCTAGTGAAAAGTTTTATTAATTTTTATATTTCCTCTGTGTACTTCACCTTATTTGAAACGCCGTTTAATTTAGAATCGAGTTACCTGAGAAAATGCGTTTAATTGTAGATTTTGTTACTTCAGAAAAATGCAGATTTCCTTTCATATAAACAAACATTAGTTTATTAATATTATGGCGTTTATTCACATTACTATTAAGGAGTTTGTCGTTTTTTTTTATTTTGTATTTCTACCGAATATTTCTTTGAATTTTTTATTATATTAAATTTATTTTTATTCTATTTAATATTTATTTTACACATGTCATAAAAATGACATCATTTTTTTTTCTCTGAATCAATCCATGCAAAACAAAAGAGGTCACTTGGTATGAAAGAATTAGTTTTATAGAACCATAATTAAAGAGCAAGAACAATATAAGAGTATTCAGGAAGACAGTAGATAACTATTGACATTGCATTTAAATTTTTGAAGATCAAAGTTTGTTGGAAAGCATGGAGCCAGAAGAGAGTTCCACAAGCGAATAGTGCGAGAAAAAAATCTGTTAGAACTTACGGTTACATCTAACGTTTCAAATGTAAATTGATGAGATATTGTTGCTAATTTAATACTGTGCTTAAATTTAAAAAGTCGAGGTACCACAGCGAAGAGCGATATTTATTCTGTTATCTACAGAAATGTGGCACAAGTCAGAAAAGGGGATTGGGGAAAAGACGGTCCTCTTCTGTCTTAACCACCAGCCGCAAGCACTGACCCAATCGTACAAAACAACACTCCCCACACCAAAACAACACATTCACACGTACCCCCCCCCCACCACAACCACCACAACACCTCCCTGTCTCCATGAAAATACCAACCAGTCCCCATACTTACAACTCGTTATCTGTGGGGGGGGGATAAAACAACAATTCCAAAACTTAACCCCAATGAGTATTTACAATATGAATACAAAAAACTAAAGAAAATTTACAAGAAACTAAAGAAAATAAGATTAGTAATAAAAACCCCCACAATCACTAACACAGCGAAGAGCTCACCCTAAAAATTACCATGAAGGTATTTATGGAAAAGACACAAGAAGGGAACCTTTCGGCTGTGGGAAAGTGACTGAAGCCGAGATGCGAGGTCAGGACCAATAATACTGCTGATTCGTCTTTGGATTTTATCAAGGATCTCTAAAAATATAGCAGGAGCATCGGACCGTATGTGATAGCAATATACGAGGTATGGACGAATGAGAGACTTACAGATATGTAAGATAGATTCAGGAGAGAAAAATTGTCTAGCACGAAACACTGAACCTATTTTTAAATATATTTTTTCAGTTATTCTTGTACACTGTATAATGACAAAAGTACGCAGGCGTAGGCTTTAAGAAAGGTTTATTCAACTGAGAATACAAGGTTTGCGTTTTAGTGTCCTTTTATAGTCCCAGTAAACAGAAATAGTTCTCAAAAAGAGGAAAGTAACAAAACAAGAGGAGATCACTCTTGATTATTCATAATACACTGCTCTATCAGAGGCAGATCTTCGCTTTGCTAAATAACTGAGAACAGTATGCCATATTCGTAACGGACACTGCGACGCAATGTGCTGACAATGATACATATAAACATTTAAATATTATAGGTATCAGTTACACTTCCCAGGATTATTTTAAAGATACTCTCGTAACATGGCTTTCCCTTTTTGACATTTAATTATTTTCTCTATTCGTATTGCAGCTCATGCGAAACAAGGAATCTCGCAAATATAATTTTGACAGCAAATTAAATAACATAGCCAAGTATGGAATGGTAAGTTGCCTACCGTTTCTAATGTCCGTGATGGGAATTATTAAGTTACCGCTGAATGACACCCATCCTATTTGAATATATATATATATATATATATATATATATATATATATATATATATATATATATATATATATATATATATATATATGTGGGTTTGTGTATATATATATATATGTGTATATATATATATATATGTATATATGTATGTATATATATATGTATATATATATATATACATATATATGTATATATATGTATATATATATGTATATATATATACATATATATATGTATATATATATGTATATATATATATGTATATATATATGTATATATATACATATATATGTATATATATATGTATATATGTATATATATACATATATATATATATACGTATGTAAGCAAATATATGGATATAGATCCGACAGTATGAAGAAAAATATACGGAAAAAACAAATCCTTATATGCAATTATGCTGTTTTAATGTTAATATAATGTCACGTCGGACGTTTCGGTCTAATGAACCATCTTCAGGACATATTCATAAAATATAATTAACATTATCAATTCAACATGACAAAGACGATGGACATAAGAACAAGACTGGTATTTATTTGAACAAAAAGTACAAATTGTGGCACAAGGCCAATAAAGGGGATGGGTAGAGGCTGGGCAACACTAACTATCTTATACCTAGCTAATCAGATTCGCGACCCATTCGTACATTACATTTTACACATTCACCAAAAGAACTCGTCCATCACCAAACAATCCTTCAACCACCATAATACCACGTGCTCTCAAGGGAGACCTACCAAAATCGCGCCCCATACCATGAAAATTCTAATGATGATATATATATATACAATTCTAATAATGATAAAATGAGAGGGGAGGGAAATTAACCCAATAATAAACTTAAAATAAACACAAATACAAACTAAACATAATTGATGTTAGTAGGGACCGTCCAACCCATAAAACAGAGAGGCCGCTGTATTCTGCCCAGGGGACAAAATCAAGAGACGCTCTCGCTAAGGGAGTGGGAAAAAGTATAAAATATTAGGCTGGAATGGGAAAATATAAAACTGACCCAGTCGAGATGAAAATGGGGCGAGGGTCAAAACAAACTGGGGAAGATGGGAATCTCGACTTGGATCATAACCAAAGAACGGCCGGGATGCAGGCCAGGAACAACACTTACTCACATTAACTAGGTACACTGAAGCTTGTCTAACCTAACCAAGGGGAGGGTTCCACAGGAAGCCACCCCGATGTGCAATAGGTTGACCTAGAAGAGAAAATCAAGGCTAGCCCCGTTCACACGAAGCAAGCTCGCTTCTTTTACCCACCTTTCGCTAAAGACTGTCGAATGCAATCGTTTTCTATCCGATCTAATCTTCATCTTGAGCTGATGCTCAAAGAATCGAATCAGATCCGAATGAGAAAGACGATTGCCTCGCAAGACTTCCTCCTTTCGCGTCGTCCAAATCACCATTCGAGCCGTGGCCATCAGCGTCAGAAACACCATCCGTTTCATCCCGGAATACGGGGGCGACACATTGTCACACGCGTATGCGCGATCAATGGACACAAGCTGTTCGGGAGCGAGACGAGCCGTCAGCTCGCCGACATGGTCCCATAAGGGGCGGACCTGGGGGCAATGGTAGAAGGCGTGCGCAGCCGTTTCCTCTAAGCCAAGGCCACACCGTTCGCAGTCTGGCAAATCCGCCAAGCCCCATATGAAAGCCTTGTCGTTGAGAGGCAGCCGATTCCGAGCCAATCGCCAGCTAAGCGAAAACTCAGGGTTACTGAGGTAATCCGCCGCTGGCGCCCAAGACCAGTAGGAGCAGTACTCCTCCTCCGACAAGCCGAGCGTATCTCGTAGGAGATCCTTCGCGGGCCTCTCCACTAATTCACGATAGAAGACCTTCCTAGGCCGAGAAAGGTCACTGGACCGGGGAACGGCCCTCAAGGCCGACCGACACTCGCGAAGGAAAACCGATTGATCCCGGGGTTTACGACCGCGCTCAACCCGCGAGATGGGGGGACTGATGGTAAGGCCAGGGAACGCGTCCCTAACAATCCCCTCCAGAATCGGATCTCCTCCAGTCAATGCACGGCGTAGGAAAGCCAACCTAGAGGCACGGATGTGACTCGGCAGGTGCGGCATTCCCAGCCCCCCATGACACGGACGTTTAGTGCAGACTCGTCTGTCGACCCGATTCCCGCGTCCCCTCCATAAAATGGAGGATAGCAATTGCTCGAGCGCCTTCTTGTGAGTCTTACAGAGAGGAAGTACGGACAATCGATAAAGAATCAGGGGGAAAATGTATGTAGCACACAACTCCGCCCTGCCCTTCACGGACAACCTCCGTCGATTCCAAGTCTGACCGGCGGAATCGACCTTTGCTCGTACTTCAGACCAATTCTTCTCCAGCTGGAGGTCAGGCCCAAACCACACTCCAAGAATGCGCACAGGACCGTCTGTCCAACCGAAGCGGCCCGGAAGAGCGACCCCCTTCCAGGCACCTAACCGCAAGCCGGACGACTTGTCGCGGTTTATTTTGGCCCCTGTCACCTTCTCGTACCGATCAAGCGCCTTCTGTACCACCTCAATGTCGTTTCGGGACGACACGAAAGCAGATACGTCATCGGCGTACGCGGAAACCCTGGCTCGAGACCCTCCAGGAACGGCAATTCCACGTAGGGCCGGACTGCCGGTCTCGTCCTTCAGCCGGCGAAGGAGAGGCTCCAACGCCAAAGCATAAAGGAGAGGGGACAGCGGACAACCCTGACGAACCGACCTAGACAGCACGAACGCGTCCGACAGCCTTCCGTTCACCTGTACCACCGCACTGGGGGAGCGATACAGGAGGCTAATCCAGCGGCAGAAGTTGGGTGCGAATCCAGCGGCCTGCAGGACAGCTGCAAGGTAGCGATGGTCGACCCTATAAATGCCTTGGACTGATCCAAATTGATCAGCGCGGCTTCTTCGTCGTCTTTTACACCCTCTATGATCGTGCGGATCAGATGCAGGTTGCTCTGAATTGTTCGGCCCCTCTCAGAACAAGTCTGCTCAGGTCCCAACAGAGACATAAGAACAAGACTGGTATTTATTTGGACAAAAAGTACAAATTGTGGCACAAGGCCAATAAAGGGGGGGTAGAGGCTGGTCAACACTAACTATCTTATACCTAGCTAATCAGATTCGCGACCCATTCGTACATTACATTTTACACATTCACCAAAAGAACTCGTCCATCACCAAACAATCCTTCAACCACCATAATACCACGTGCTCTCAAGGGAGACCTACCAAAATCGCGCCCCATACCATGAAAATTCTAATGATGATATATATATATATACAATTCTAATAATGATAAAATGAGAGGGGAGGGAAATGAACCCAATAATAAACTTAAAATAAACACAAATACAAACTAAACATAATTGATGTCAGTAGGGACCGTCCAACCCATAAAACAGAGAGGCCGCTGTATTCTGCCCAGGGGACAAAATCAAGAGACGCTCTCGCTAAGGGAGTGGGAAAAAGTATAAAATATTAGGCTGGAATGGGAAAATATAAAACTGACCCAGTCGAGATGAAAATGGGCCGGGGGTCAAAACAAACTGGGGAGGATGGGAATCTCGACTTGGATCATAACCAAAGAACGGCCGGGATGCAGGCCAGGAACAACACTTACTCACATTAACTAGGTACCCTGAAGCTTGTCTAACCTAACCAAGGGGAGGGTTCCACAGAAAGCCACCCCGATGTGCAATAGGTTGACCTAGAAGAGAAAATCAAGGCTAGCCCCGTTCACACGAAGCAAGCTCGCTTCTTTTACCCACCTTTCGCTAAAGACTGTCGAATGCAATCGTTTTCTATCCGATCTAATCTTCATCTTGAGCTGATGCTCAAAGAATCGAATCAGATCTGAATGAGAAAGACGATTGCCTCGCAAGACTTCCTCCTTTCGCGTCGTCCAAATCACCATTCGAGCCGTGGCCATCAGCGTCAGAAACACCATCCGTTTCATCCCGGAATACGGGGGCGACACATTGTCACACGCGTATGCGCGATCAATGCTGTTCGGGAGCGAGACGAGCCGTCAGCTCGCCGACATGGTCCCATAAGGGGCGGACCTGGGGGCAATGGTAGAAGGCGTGCGCAGCCGTTTCCTCTAAGCCAAGGCCACACCGTTCACAGTCTGGCAAATCCGCCAAGCCCCATATGAAAGCCTTGTCGTTGAGAGGCAGCCGATTCCGAGCCAATCGCCAGCTAAGCGAAAACTCAGGGTTACTGAGGTAATCCGCCGCTGGCGCCCAAGACCAGTAGGAGCAGTACTCCTCCTCCGACAAGCCGAGCGTATCTCGTAGGAGATCCCTCGCGGGACTCTCTACTAATTCACGATAGAAGACCTTCCTAGGCCGAGAAAGGTCACTGGACCGGGGAACGGCCGTCAAGGCCGACCGACACTCGCGAAGGAAAACCGATTGATCCCGGGGTTTACGACCGCGCCCAACCCGCGAGATGGGGGGACTGATGGTA
The DNA here is from genome assembly GCA_963932145.1 of Acanthosepion lycidas. Lineage (NCBI taxonomy): Eukaryota > Metazoa > Mollusca > Cephalopoda > Sepiida > Sepiidae > Acanthosepion > Acanthosepion lycidas. The sequence continues at coordinate 108,416,967 of OZ010589.1, read as the reverse complement.
AGGCCAGGGAACGCGTCCCTAACAATCCCCTCCAGAATCGGATCTCCTCCAGCCAATGCACGGCGTAGGAAAGCCAACCTAGAGGCACGGATGTGACTCGGCAGGTGCGGCATTCCCAGCCCCCCCATGACACGGACGTTTAGTGCAGACTCGTCTGTCGACCCGATTCCCGCGTCCCCTCCATAAAATGGAGGATAGCGATTGCTCGAGCGCCTTCTTGTGAGTCTTACAGAGAGGAAGTACGGACAATCGATAAAGAATCAGGGGGAAAATGTATGTAACACACACCTCCGCCCTGCCCTTCACGGACAACCTCCGTCGATTCCAAGTCTGACCGGCGGAATCGACCTTTGCTCGTACTTCAGACCAATTCTTCTCCAGCTGGAGGTCAGGCCCAAACCACACTCCAAGAATGCGGACAGGACCGTCTGTCCACCCGAAGCGGCCCGGCAGAGCGACCCCCTTCCAGGCACCTAACCGCAAGCCGGACGACTTGTCGCGGTTTATTTTGGCCCCTGTCACCTTCTCGTACCGATCAAGCGCCTTCTGTACCACCTCAATGTCGTTGCGAGACGACACGAAAGCAGATACGTCATCGGCGTACGCGGAAACCCTGGCTTGAGACCCTCCAGGAACGGCAATTCCACGTAGGGCCGGACTGCCGGTCTCGTCCTTCAGCCGGCGAAGGAGAGGCTCCAACGCCAAAGCATAAAGGAGAGGCGACAGCGGACAACCCTGACGAACCGACCTAGACAGCACGAACGCGTCCGACAGCCTTCCGTTCACCTGTACCACCGCACTGGGGGAGCGATACAGGAGGCTAATCCAGCGGCAGAAGTTGGGTGCGAATCCAGCGGCCTGCAGGACAGCTGCAAGATAGCGATGGTCGACCCTATCAAATGCCTTGGACTGATCCAAATTCATCAGCGCGGCTTCTTCGTCGTCTTTTACACCCTCTATGATCGTGCGGATCAGATGCAGGTTGCTCTGAATTGTTCGGCCCCTCACAGAACAAGACTTATCCAAACAGATAACTGAAAGTTTTATAACATCAGCGTTCCGTTTAAACATGGTCACGTTGTCGTCACGTGGGCGACGCTGTGAAAACGTATTCCTAAAATTTGAGTATTTTGAATGAAAAATGAAAAGAATTCTATTTTGATCTAAAATTTATATGTACGCTTGTCGAGCATTAATCTCGCTAGAAAAGGGGAAATACTAAAGAAGCCAGGTCTAGTATTCACCGTGCGTGAGATGGATATTATGCCTGCTTCATAAATCCGCCTAAGATTTTTATTATGAAAATATTTTAAAATCTTCACGGAATCAAAAGATGAAGATGGTTTATTAGACCGAAACGTCCGACGTTGACATTATATTAACATTAAAACAGCATAATTGCATATAAGGATTTTTGTTTGTTTTTGCCGTATATATAGATTTTACGGACCTACATGTTTCACCCACATATTTTAAGTCACAGTTTTTGCATGAGATTTGGTAGATGCAAGCATCGGATGGAATATGTTGTTTGCTGGTGCTATTTAATAAATTACGGAAAGTTCTAGTAGGTAATCAGTTATCTGTTTGGATAAGTCTTGTTCTTATGTCCATCGTCTTTGTCATGTTGAATTGATAATGTTAATTATATTCTATTAATATGTCCTGAAGATGGTTTATTAGACCGAAACGTCTGACGTTGACATATTAACATTAAAACAGCATAATTGCATATAAGGATTTTTGTTTGTTTTTACCGTATATTTTTCTTCATATATGTATATATATTTGTATATATATAGATATACGCTTCTCATAATAGACTGCATGTATATATATATATATATATATATATATATATATATATATATATATATATATATATATGCAGTCTATTATGAGACGCGTATAAAGGCGGTGTTAAAAGAGAAATTCTTGCACAAATGTTTCTCGAATAAATTAGAACCAAATAAAAAAATAATAGAAAGTGCTTCTTATTTTAAATGATGCAATTTTTTACTCACCTGCAAAATATTTTTAAATAAATTCACAAAAGTTATTTTCATTGGGATATCAACGTTATCTGTGTTTTCATGACAGTATTACAGTTGATGTCGTCATTGGATTTGTTCAGCTTAATGCTAATCGATTATCATCAGATATTCTTTGTTTGAATTTAATGCAAGTCGTTCTTGTCGCTGTTTTGTCACGTACGTGATAGTCGAAATAATAAGGTTGATATTTCTTAAATATAAATATAGAATAAAAATAATTTTCTATTTAAACTTTTCAGAGAAAAAAATGAAAATATTTATGCTTATAGTCAGTTATGTGCCATGTGCAATACCCGCTTAGGCGATCATGTTTCTTTCGATAGATAACTGACAGGGCAAATTTTTTTCTTGCAGTGGGTTGAAATTTCTTTTCGCGGTAGACCAGTTGCCATCCAAGGCTATAGAACCCGGTCTGGCCTACTATTTACCCATGGGTAAATCAATGAAAGTAATGGATTCGACTGAAATGCGAACTCGGATCTCCGTTTTCGCAATCCATTACTCGTATCCATCCCTCCACCTTGCCGCCTATGTTTATGAGTACTGCAAAAATATCAGTAACGTTTCATAACAAAAACCTAAAAAATGCATATAAAGTTTTTATTAAAATTTAGGAATTAAAAATTTTAAAAATTTAATTTTTCTTATCTGCAGGAAACAACTGGACTAGGTTTGAAATTTTTTTGAATTTTGCCGTCGTGTGAACTCATCCCAAAGAAAGAAACTAATTTAATATGCATGGATTATTTAATTATTAGGTTGGTGCAAAAATAATGACGTAATAATGTCGTTTTTTTTTGACGTTTAAAAATAAGTCAAAAAGACATTATTACGTCATTATTTTTGCACCAACCTAATATCTGTTAAGTTTGAAAAATGAATTTGTACAGTGCCATCATATATTTTGATTTTTTTTCTTCACAGACGAAACCACCAAAGATTAAATTTAACAAAGTTGATGTGCCTGTCGCCATGTTCACTGGAGCAAGTGATACAGTTGCTAATCCGACTGTAAGCATTAAATTTTTAGTAAATATATAGATACTTCATTAAGAGTATCGGTGAAAATCCTTAGTTCTTATAATAAAATCTTTAAACTCTTATATTATTTAAAATTATAAAATTCATAGGGAATAGCGATGTCCACACACTTGTGCAAATTAATTGAAACAAAACAAATAATTCCGTTATTATTTACTATTTTTCATATTTTTCCAATGAAACAAGACCCAGTGCACATGTGAGTACTTTGTATGTCCATTCCCCGGAGTCATTCCTTGTAGATTGACCACAGATTCTCGAGTGGAATCAAGAGAATTTCCGGGCCAGTCTATAGTTCTTTGATTTGCTCACTGGTAAGGCTTGCCAATGTGTTCGTGCAGCTTTACAAATTTCGTACACTTCTTTGAATTAAAGTCCAGTATAGATAATGTCCGTAGGACAATTAATCGACAGTCGAGACAATAGTGTCTGGGCGCGATAAAAATCTGGTGCAATCACGGATGACAATATTTTTCAAGGCCAAACAAATTTCATCATACACACCGAAAATAGATTACATATAATTTGCATAAGGGTGTACATGGTATCAGTGTGAAACCGTCTGGACAGGACATGTACGTAGCCAATTGAGTGTCATTGAGTGACTCATTTCAGTACAGTTTGTCTACTGGCATGTCGACTCCTTATGGGTCATTTAATGCCGAAATTTAATTTTGTTGCGATCATTAGTAATTTCTTTTACAAAAATGTATTGTTGATATTTTCATTTTTTTTCAAAAATATTGCTGGTATTTTTTTTTATTTTTACAAAAAACATTCCTGGCAATGTTTTTAGTATGAAAATGTATAGCTGCTATTTTACTATAAAAATGTTTATACTTTCATGGTGTTTTGAACCCGGTTTGGAAGCTAATTATTTGTCCATAGCTGGGACCCTAACAGGTGCTACAACACCGGGTCACGGTGGACCTGGGAACAACAGAAATTAAAAGGTGCTTCCACGCTCCTCAAAACCTTTTGATCAGAGGCCTTGCTGCCGGATGTAGTTTATCGTCATACCCCGGACGGATTCGAGTACAGGACGCGTGCACTGTTTCTATATTATATTTATCGATATAAAAATATAAAAGAGATATTAATAATAGTATATAATAATTTTATGTATATAAACCTGATACATTAAATCTATTTCGTGGGTTTTCAGGGTAAAAGGGTTGGGAAATGTTTATATAGAGATTATATAATTCAGATTCAAGTAATAACGTGGTCTCGGATCCAAAAAAACAGTTTTCGAACATCAAAATATCTTACTGGCTCGATTATTGTAAAAGGGCCACTTGAAACAGCGTGATTCTGCATAGCCTTGAGTTAGATTTTTAATGAACCAAATAAATATATGGATAGATAGATAAGATATGGTATGATTTAATTAACTATCAATGACTTATTACTATCTTGCGAATTTCTAAATAATAAGTAGGGAGTAAGTAAACAAATCTTTCACATTTCTCGGTAAATTTTGTACCTAGAACAGACTAACATCTGTCTATATTTCTAAAATAAGATATTGTAACTATTTACATTGTTCGGACTGTTGTCCTCATCTTCATTGTCATATTGACGACGTTACACCCCGGCTTTCTTCAGGAGATATACTCTCGAACCGAACACTTTATTTAATCCACGGAGGTAGATTGTTCGAATTCCACGTTCTATGATTTGGGATATCTGTTTCAGTTATTTATTTTAGTAACTCAACTCTCCAAGTCTTGTTCACCTCTGCTGTGGTCAGGAATTGAACTCACAACAATTTGGCTCAAGTCACATTTAGATTACTTCAACCAATGCTTTAATCCGCTAGGCCATAACAATGTTGTTTGAAGCAATCCAAAAAGTGACTTGATCCAAAGCGTTGTGAGTTCAATACCTGGCCACGACAGAGGTGAACAAAAACTTAGAGAGTTGAGTTACTAAATGGAATTAACTGAAAGTGTAGATATCCAGAAAAGGCATGGCACGTGGAACGAGAACAATCTACACCAGTGGGCTAAGTCAAGAGATCGGTTCGAAATCACAAAGTATGTCACTTGAAAAAAGTCCGGAGCGTACAACGGCCGAAACGTCGTGAATATGAAAATAATAATGAGGAGAAGAGTTGGAACAATGTAAATAGTGTAAATAGTTACAATACCCCATCTCAGAAATACAGACAGATGTTGAAAGTGAATATGGCAATTAATATGCGGACAACAGCCCAAATAGTGTAAATAGTTAAAGTACCTCATCTCGGAAATAGAGACATATGTTGAAGATGAATATAGCAATAAAGATGCGGACAACAGCCCAAATAGTGTAAATAGTTACAATACCTCATCTGAGAAATAGAGACAGATGTTGAAGGTGAATATGGCAATAAAGATGAGGACAACAGTCAAAACAATATAAATAGTGTAAATAGTTACAATACCTCATCTGAGAAATAGAGACAGATATTGAAGGTGAATATGGCAATAAAGATGAGGACAACAGTCCAAACAATATAAATAGTGTAAATAGTTACAATACCTCATCTGAGAAATAGAGACAGATGTTGAAGGTGAATATGGCAATAAAGATGAGGACAACAGTCCAGACAATATAAATAGTGTAAATAGTGACAATACCTCATCTCAGAAATATAGACTGTGAATATGACAATAAAGATGAGGACAACTGTTCAAGCAATATAAATAGTGTAAATAGAACAGACTGAGATACAATTCTATGAATATACACATTTTATATACCATTTTTCTTATTATTTTCAGGATGCGAAAAGGTTGGCAAATGAATTACCTAATGTTGTAACCAAAGTTGAAATCAGCGATTACAGTCATTTGGATTTCATTTTTGCAATGAACGCAGAAGAAACAATTTTCAAGCCACTTTCTTTCCTCATGAAAATTTATTAAAACTGTTTTTGTTTTGTTTCCCTCTAGTTTTTTTATTTCTTTGTTAAACAATTTTTATTGTCCTGTTCTCTAAAATTTCTTTGTAGTTGAGGATGTCTGTGTGAAAGCACCTGTCTGATGATTCATTTTCATCTTTGCAACGACTTTGCGTCTCAGAGTGAATTGCGGAGAGATCTCAATCGGTGGCTAGGTACCCTGTGGATATTAAGATGATTCGGTTCAGCAGAAGCCTAGTAATTTCAATCAGTTCATATTACTCCACTTATTTAATAATAGAGTGACATGTTTTTCAGAGATGAGCTGATTTAGATCACTGATAATACGGAGAAATAAATTTATGTTTGTAAAACAGAATTATAGTCAGTAGTTATACCATACTGCACTATATTTAAGTCATCATAGAATTTTACCATTTTTTCTTTGAGAATTCTTTAATATCTCTCTATATTTCTGAGATGAAGTATTGTAAGAACGCATGGCTTAGTGGATAAAAGCGTCGGTCGAGTTTTGAGTTCAGTACCTAGTTACTGAAGTGCTGAACAAAAATTTGGATAGTTGGGTTATAGAAAGACAACTGAGATCTGCGGAAGAGGCATGGTAGCCGTTGTCGAAATAAAGGGTTCAGTTCGAAATTCCAATCACCCGAAGAAGACCGGAGTGTACAACGACCGAAACATCGTGAATATGGTAATAGAGATGAGAACAAAAGTCCGAATAATGCGAATTCTTTATTTTTTATCAAGTATTCATTATTTTATGTGTAGTAAAACTAAGTCTTTTTCTATTATCTGATGTGGACGATGATGTCTTTTCATTTCTTCCTATTTCTCTTAGCTTTTAGCAATGTTTGTCTTTTTTTACTATTCCTCACACTCCCTGTTCTATCAACCATTGACATGTCTTTTTCGTTTACATTTCTAACATTTAAACTCCATCTTCATTCCACAATCTCTCTCTTCATGTTTCATTTTGTTGCTAGTAGTATAATTAGCAACAGTATTATATATTTTTTTTAATTAGCTAAAGCCTTGTCAACCATTATTCTTAATTTTTCACTTTTATTTGCTTTCATCTTAATCTTTACTCAGGCCATCTTTTGTTTTTCTATTATCTGATGTGGACAATTCATGTCTTTTCACAACTTCCTATCTCTTTTAGCTTTTAGAAATGTTTGCATTTTTTACTATTCCTCACACTCCCTGTTTCGACAAAAGTACATTAGATTATACGTTCATTCCTTTTATCTCTTGCCTTCAATTTATTCGGTGTCTGTCAGATTCTCCAAGCCCTTTTTCCTCATGATGTATCCCTGAAATTTCAGCTATCTCTAATACTAAATATAAATGTCTTTTTCGCTTACATTTCTAACATTTAAACTCCCTCTTCATTCCACGATCTCTCTCTTGACATCATGTTTCATTTTGTTACTAGTAGTATAATTAGCAACAGTATTATATATTAGACACAGCCCATCGATGGATTTCTCAGTATTCTTTTGTAGAACACCATAACTGACGCTTCGTCTCATCTTCTGTCCAGCATTGGCCGACATGCAGAGACGATTAATATTATATAGCAATTCAGCACTTTGATTTTTTAGTACTTTTAACTTTTGGGGGCATTTTTTTTCCCTATTCTAATGCGTCTTAGGATTTCTGTGTCATAATTTCCGTTGTTTGTTTAAACACTTCTCATAGTTATATTTCTGTTCTTGCTGGGTTTTGACATTTCGTAGCTCTCAACTTTAGCTCTTCTTCCTTTTGCTGACGACCACACATTCTATTTTCCTGATTTCTTTTACAAGCTTGTCAAGAAATTTCTACAATTTCTTTTCTACATCTGACACCAACATGCTGTCAGCTGTGTAGCTTTTGTTGTTAATTTTGTGCCTAGAGTAATAAATTCTGGTAGGAAACTCTCGCGCTATCGGTTGAAAAAGTCCTGTGAGGAGACGATTGCTTGCCGTACACCTCTTTTTTATTTTGTGTACTTGCTCAATTCATTTTCTATCCACAATTTTGACAACCTCATATTAAAAATAGACCGGTTTCAAGCAATTAAAATAATGAACAAGTGGTCAACGTAAGTTCTTTACAATCCGACCACGTTAGCATCGAAAACTAATTAGTAAATTCATCATGAAATTAAGATCAGACAAGTGAATTTCAATATACATCGAACTCTCTTTTCATTATAATTTTTTTTCGAGACAGATGCATAGAGGGATTAAACGAGGAATTAATAAGTGAGCCGATTAGATTTTGTTTCAAACCGTGAATGCTGACCAGTGAAGTTATGTGACTGTAACATCCTCTGAGGAAACATACGCCAAATCCCACGCTCTCTAAGTAAGCATTAATAATCTTCCCAATACGGCTTAAGGCCATATCACGTTGAAACACCGGTTTGCGTACAACCACCGAAGTCAAGCCTGGTCAATACCTAGTTGGCTGACCTCTTGGGAATACCAGGTGATGTATATAAACTAATTTTGGCTTACGACCATATCAGGTTGAAACATACGTTCCCATACAATCACCGAAGTTAAGCAATGTCGAGTCAGGTCAGTACCTAGATGGGTAACCTCTTGGCAACACCAGGTGAAGTATGCACTCTAATTTTGGCTTACGGCGATATCACGTTGAAACACAAGTTCCCGTAGAATCACCGAAGTTAAGCAATGTCGAGCCTGGTCAGTACTTAGATGGGTAACCGCTTGGGAATACCAGGTGCTAGATACACTCTTATTTTGGCTTATGGCCATATCACGTTGTAACACACGTTCCCGTACAATCACCGAAGTTAAGCAATGTCGAGCCTGGACAGTACCTAAAAGGGTAATCGCTTGGTAGTACCAAGTCCTGTAAGCTTGGATGTGTAGGTGGAAATCGGTTAACTGAGTTCCAGTTTCAATCGAGTTCGTTACGCGTAAATACCATTCGGAAAGGTATGAATCCATCACTTCTCCCTCGGCTATAGGTTAATTAGTATATAGTTGTATCAGTAAACTATTATGCACATTAATTACATTATTCGGACTATTTTCCTCATCTTTGTCGCCATATTTATTACAACCTTTCTGCCGTTGTACGCTCCGGCCATCTTAAGGTGGTTGGAATGTCGAACTGAACCCTTTATTTTGCTCACTAGGGTAGACTGTTCTAGTTTTACGTGCCATGTTTAAAGGATGTCAGTTATCTCCTGTTAATTTCCCTCTAAAAGTTCTCCATTGCCTTAACCGAGTATTGAACTCACACTCTTTGGTTCTTGTCACTGGATCTAACCAACACCTTTATCCACTGTGCCATGTGTCCTCAAGGAGATAACTAATAACTGACATCCATGTTTAATACATGGCACGTGGAATTAGAACAGTCTACCCCAGTGAGAAAGATAAAGGGTTCAGTTCGACATTCCAACCACCTGAAGAAGGCCGGAGCGTACAACGGCCGAAACGTTGTAATAAATATGTCGACAAAGATGAGGACAATAATGTAAATAATGTACATAACACCTCATCTCAGAAATATAGACTGATAGTAAACTATTATCTCCAAAAATTCTACAATCTAAGATTATTTTACAGGCTTTAAATAGCCTGCAATGGGTTGATAAGCCGTAAAACACAAATTAGTTAATCAATCAAGCAAAATAAGATAAGGAAATAAATAATGTTGCCGATTCAGGACAAGTAGCATTCCTTTTAATAAACTTTCACTTTAAAGAATTGAAAAGTTCTACTTCAATGCAAATAAGTATAAACCAGTCCAAAATGTAAAAAGTTCTTTTAAAGAAAATAGGGTTCAGAATATGTGTGTATAATTTTAACTATTTTATTTGCTTTGAAGTTGTGTTATGTCTTTGTCCGTGTGTGCGTCTTTCGGTTATTGTCGGTGAGGTTTTATCCGCTATTGTTGAAAAGTATGTTCCCACGATGCAAACTAATCGTTTTTGTATGTCTACTTCATAAATATTTTAGGAATATCGTTTATTTCATAATTCAAACGGAGATTAGATCATTTCTCTTCCTAATTTTTTTTTAACTGCTGCTTTGATATTTACTTGATGATTGTCAAGCTGTCAACTTCAATTAATATTGACTTTGTACATTTTTTTATCAAAGCAAATGTTACCCACAACGGAAGGAAAGAAAATGGTTTGATATTCGTATTAATATTTTTGGGGAGGCTCGGGTTGATGTATTCTAATATATTAATTAGACAATTCAAAACACAGTTTACTAGACCTTTACTTGTCTTTGCAAAACGACAATGGATAACTGCAATAAATTTGGAGTGATTTGAATTTCAGATTTTTCCCGGAAATTATCTTTTAAATCACGCGTGACAGTCTATGTGAGTCGAAGGGACGCGTGTCAGTCTATGTGAAACGAAGAGGCGCGTTCTAGTCTTATGTGAAACAAAGAGGCGTGTTTCGTTCTATGTAAACGAAAGTGCGCATTTCATTCTATGTGAAACGAAAAGGCGCATGCCAGTCTTTGTGAAACGAAGAGGCGCGTGCCAGTCTTTGTGAAACGAGAAGGCGCGTGCCAGTCTATGTGAAACGAAGATGCGCGTTTCATTCTATGTAAACGAAGATGCGTGTTTCAGTCTATTTGAAACGAAGGGGCGTGTGCGAGTGTATGTGAAACAAAGAGGCGCCTGCCAGGCTATGTGAAACGAAGGGACGCGTGCAAGCCTATGTGAAACGAACAGGCGCGAGGCAGTCTATGTGAAACGAACAGGCGCGAGGCAGTCTATGTGAAACGAACAGGTGCGTTTCAGTCTATGTGAAACGAAGATGCGCGTTTCAGTCTATGTAAAACGAAAACGCGCGTTCCAGTCTATGTAAAATGTAATGTTTCTGAAAAATGCATTTTGTCAAGTTCGAAACATCTCTTTTTTGAATGAGATGGAAAACTGTTACTGACAATAACAATATTTTGAAAAGAATATCTCATCCTAATTGGGAAAAAATATATTTTTTCATCCTAGAAATGTGACATCTGCAGATTTTGCAAATGTCTAAGAATATATACACAATAAATCAACGATATTTCATGAAGGAATATCCATTGACGACGGTTTTTGAATATCTCTCTCCCTCTGAGAGAGAGATTTGAAAATAATTCTGAAATATTTCACAATAGACAATAAAGGAAATTTATTAAATACCAAAATATATAGATAAAAAAAACAGTATAGCATGATGAAAAAAGGCCCCAAACTTAATAGAAAGAAAGCTTTATCTTCAAAATGTTTATAGTTATTAAGAGGAAAGACCAAAGTATTCTTTTCTTAATTTTAATCCTTTCTAGCACGTTCGAAGTTTTGGTTAAAAATCTTGTTTTCTGCTTCAGTGGTTGACTTAATATTTACAATTAGTGTTTTTGCGCTTTTTTTCAGGTGAAAAATATATTGATTTTGAAATTTTTGCAAAAATCAAATAATTGTTGGATTTTAATGAAACTTTCAGGACTTATTCACAAATCAGTGAAATTGTTTTTTTAATTTTAATTTTTTTAGAAAATTTTGGTAGAAAATATATTTGTTTAGAAAATCTTTGTAAAAAATAATTTTTTTTACATGTGTTACTCCCCCACCTAATTTCATGAAATTTCTAGAAATTAAATTTCAGTCTCAAAATTTGTTTCATTAGTTAAAAGTAGGACTTCTTGGAGAACTTAAATCATCAGTAGTTTTTTGTAAAACAGGACATCCAGTTACTGAAAATCTGTTCTGAATCGTAAAATAAAAAAATGCAATAAAACAATGACATTATTTACATAGAGAAGCTTTTAATTACTATTATAAATATTTTATTAAGAACACTATTTTTAAGAAAAAAATATTTTGGTGAATAATGAATTTTTACAAGAATTGTTTTCATTTTACAAAATTTTTAATTATAATAATTTATAATATTATACGTCGTTTAAAATTCTGCATTACTGAAATACGGTTATATGATATTGTTATTAAGTGAAACTATGATTAGGAATCAAAAATTGAAAAGCCAAATACAAGTCGTTTACACCCCAAATTTAATATATATATATATATATATATATATATATATATATATATGTATATAAAATATTACGTAATAAGCCTTTGCTTTAAAGTAGAGTCTCACCACACACGACATAATCAGAGAATAAGATCGATGACTATATTAAATTTAAATTCAACATGACTAAAATTAGATTGTGGGGAATATTTTGTAACATTTTAAGATTACTGAGTACTTAAAAATTATATAAAAAAGCTCTCACACGTCGTTTTCTTAAATTATGTTTTAATAGATAAAGTCTCCGTAGAACAATAGTAACTGCGCTGACACATTTTATCATCACTTGTTAAGTGATCTACGAGTGACAAGCAACAGTGATACGCGTGAAATTCATTTATCTGTTATTCTAACCTTGAATTAAATAATATTTTTTCAAATCAGATTAATTATACTTTTAATCAGCAAAATATTCCTCAAATAAAGTTTCAGAAAATATATTTTTAAAATCTAGAATTAACTTTTGTTTAAAAATGTGTCAAAAATGGCCGATTTTGTGAAAGCCGCCAAAAAGTTGAGAATACAATCAAATATAATTTCTATTTGAAATACACCAAAGTATTTTGCTTACTGGAAATAGTAAATTAAATCATCTGACTTTCAATTAATGTTTTTGTTCGTTTTTAAAAATTCATTTTAAACCTTAGGTATAAAACTGGGGAGAGGGTACCTACTTTTAAACAACATCTGACATTTACGAGCATTCACTGTACAAATGTTGCAGCGGATGTAGCAGTACTTCCTTTTCGGAATTTATACACTAAGCGTTTGCTAAACTGTTGCTTTTTAAAGTTATAATCCTCCATGGACTTAAACTCTGCAATGCAGTAAAAAGGATACACTGACGGATAGAAGCGATGGTAAACTAATTCTAGACTATTCTGTACCATTCAACCGTAGATATGCCTTGACTCCGAATTTATAGCGGTGAAATTCGTAATTGCTTTCCAACTACTTTACAGCAATGGTGACAAGTACTGAGTTTAAGTATACAGAGTATTTCGGGGTTGGATTTATATAAAATTAAGAAAATTATTCAATATTTCGAAAGCTTCATTTCTCTAATATAAACTTTGGATTTGGGTTTAGTGCATTTTACAGTATATCAACACCTCAATGGGTCATTTAATGCCAACAAGATTTTTACAATAGATTTGTATGAATAGAATACTTATTCTTTGTAAGAAATCATTTTGTAGGAGATCAGGTTTCATTGACATATTTTTGTAAAGAAGGTTTGTAGACAGTCTGGTTTCATTGATGTATTCTTTTCAGATATACATATCGACATTCTTATTTGCTTTATATTTTTGGAGAAAGGCCCAGTTTTAAGAAATAATCTTATGTCATCCATTGTTATTTAATGACAAGTTTTTTTTTTTTTACAAAGGATTCATATGAACAGAATATATATTCTTTGTAAGGAAACTGTTTGTAGATCCAGTTTCATAGATATACTTTTGTAAAGAGGGTTTTTGTTGAGAATCTAGTTTCATTGATGTATTCTTTTCATATATAGAGAATTGTAGAGAATTTGGTTTTATTGACATTCTTATTTAACTTTTTTTTTTTTTGGTATAGACCAACTGTTTTAAGAAATAATAATTAGGTCCTCCAGTTTTGTTTTTTCGAAGAGTTCATATATGTTGTTTATATTATAGATTTTTGTCTTGAGATAGGAATTGACTTTAGTAAATTGTGAAATTTTAATGTTCATTCAGTATAAAAAATATACTTTAATCTTTTTAAGTAGATGATTCGGTGTTAATTATTGTAGAGATAGTAGTTTTGAGTATCTTAAGAATGACATTAGGGAAATAAATATTTATTCAGTGGTAAGGTTTTCCATAAAAGAGGCATAAAACATTCAAAATTGACAAGTGATTTTAATATGTGTAATATCATCGAGTTATTTCCCTCTTCCTATCCTTCTTTACCTCTTAATTACTTTCTGTCTTCTGTGAAAAAATCCGATAGAAAAGGCAACAAAATTGATTACGGTAGGATATTAAAAAATAAATTATGTAATTGTAATGTCTTAAACTGATCGCAATAATGATTAATAAAAAGGTCTGACTTGGTGGAAACAAAAATACTTTGAGAATTATGCTAGCAACTGAAATACATTTATGTAGTATGTGGATACTTGAAAGTATAGCCAGTGATTTAGTGCTATTTGTTGTTTTATTAATTTTGGTTTAGTTAGAAAAAATTCGTCTTGTCGATTATTCTGTCCACGCCAAATACTGAAATTTTAATAGGTTGCTGTATATATATATATATATATATATAATAGGAAATGGACAAAGTCCGACAATTATTTTAAGACATTTTTTTATGTTTATACGTTCTATTTATAGATACAAATATTTAAGTAAATGCTCTGTTTTATAATAAACAGTATTAAATAACATTGACCGGCCTGAATGCCCGAGAAATTTTCATAGAAAATATGCGTCCTCCGACAGGAATCGAACCTGTATCCTATACAGAACCGTCATTTAGCCTGACTTGCTTTTACCGATTGAGCTACAGAGGAGCGTTAAAGAGCGTTAAAATTCATCAATTCAAACTGCGTGTAATTATTTCCTTCTTCCTTAGTCAGACGCGCATTGTATGTCATATTTGGAAATATTTGGAAAGTTTAATAAAGGTCAACAAAGCAATGTTTCTTGGGTAGTTTATCATCAGAAACAGTTCGGCAATAGATAGATATTTATTACTAAGTACATATTACAAATTTTAATAGTAAACGAATATACTGACTGTTTACTAATCTGTAGCTTCTTAGGAATTCGGAATGAAAGTTTTTAACATACCTATAGATCAAATTCCTCAGAGAATACACCACTTAGAGATAGTTAGATAGATAGATAGATAGATAGATAGAAAGCGTCTGGTTAGCAAGGTCAAATTTTCGTGTAGGATACTGGTTTAATTCTTGTCAGATGACATATTTTCTATGAAATTTCTTGGACACTCAGGCTGGTAAATGTTAGTACTGTTTATTATAAACATAGCATTTACTTAAATATTTGTATCTATAAAAAATAACGTATAAACAATAAATATATTAAAATAACTGTCGGACTTAATTCATTTCATAATATATATATATATATATATATATATATAAATATATATATATATATATATATATATATATATATATTATACTTATTTTTCAATTTCAGATATATATTGCAAAAGGATTATAAGAAATATATAGTTTCAAAAAAGAACCAAAATATTGTAAATTTATTGCGTGATGTGACCATTGAAAATTCATTAACAATTTTGAATATATTTCAAACAAAAAGATATTTCAAACTGGCTTCAACAAGAAAATATTAGACGCTACAATGGTGGGACTCCATCGGTCTCACGAAGAGGTCCTTCAAGAAAATAGTTTAGTAGGTGGTGTAATATTCTGGGTTGGTACGCAGAAAAATTATAGGTTCCTTACAGGTTGATGATGGTGTTAAGAAAAAGTGAATTACTGTAAGTTCCTGAACTTTTTTTTATTGTCACAGATGACAACAAAAACTGTTCAAGCTAAAGAATATGTTCATACAAAGCATCCGACATTTACATTCTGCAGTGATTCTTCTGAACTTAACCAAAAAAGAAATGGTTTCAATGATAGCGAATTAATAGAATAACCTTGGCGGAGATGCCAGATGTTAATCTAATGTAAAAGTTGTGACCCAAACTTAAATTATTCAACAGAGGAGAGTACGCAGAAAGAACAGAGTTTGTTCAGTGGAGACTGAGGGAAGCAGGGATTATAAAAAAGAAAAAACCTAGAGAGATGAGTGAGATGACTAAAGACGGGAGTGGGAAGACTAAAGACTAGAGAGAGGAGTAAGAAGACTAAAAACGAGAGAAAGAGAGAGGAATGAGAAGGCTAGAGAGAGAAATATAAAGACGGAAAAGAGACTAGAGAGAGGTATATGAAGAAAAAGAGAGAAGTAAGAAGACTAAAGACAAAAATGAGAGGATTGAGAAGACTAAAGAGGGGATTGATAACACTAAAGACTAGGGAGAGAAATATGAAGACTGAAGAGAGACTAGAGAGAGGAGTATGACGACGAAAGAGAGACGTAAGAAGACTGAGGTCTAGAGAGAGAGAGAGAGAGAGAGAGAGAAAGAGTGAGAGAGAGAGAGAGGAGTGAGTAGACTAAAGACGGGAGTGGGAAGACAAAAGACTAGAAAGAGAATTGAGAAGACTAAAGACTAGAGAGAGGAATATTATTATTATTATATTTTTTATTTCCTTTGATTTCTGGTGTGTACATATTTCTTTCCGGGTCCCACCCAGAGACCTAGGTTAGAAATGGCATCATATTTTCCACTGACCAATTAAAAAAAAAACAACAAAAAAACAAAAAGATAAAAGCCCTTCGTAAGTTGTGGGCTGTAATCATGAGAACAATTTTTGTATCTCTTTGAGGCATGGACTTCCAGGAATCCCTTAAATTAGTCTACTGGAATCTTTTCCAACGAATCCTAGGGCTCCAACTACAACAGGGATTGTTGATGTTCACATGTGCCACGTTTTTGAGATTTCCATTTCAAGTTACTTGCATTTTGATAGCTTTTTGAAGATCTTCAAAGATACATTGCAGTCAGCAGGGACTGCTATATCAATAAGGAGGTAGTTTTTTTGTTTGTGGTCTCTAATAACAATGTCTGAGCGGTTTGCTTTATTATTATTATTATTATTATTATTATTATGATGATGATGATGATGATGATGATGATGATGCTAAATTTTCCCTAGCAATTTATACGCGGCATTGTACTCACAAATGTCGTTTTTAGAATCGGAGTTCTGAAATACGAAAATGTTGCTATCTTGTTCATGATTTTGTTTTTGACTTTATGCTTTTTTCAATTTATATAAACAATTCGTTTGGCAATAAACTCTTATTTATTAGTTTTCTGAAATTTGCTTTCCACGTGCAAGCTTTGGAAAACTTGAGAGCTCTTCAAGAAGAAGATCCAAATAGACAAACCACACTTTATTGAAAAGATTTAAAGGAATAGTTTCAATGTCTCAGCTGCCATATTTATGATAGAAATTATTTAGTACTTGAAAAGTCGTTTTTTGTCTAAATTCATTTTTATTGTTTTTATTTTCATAATTTCTTTCATTTCAGTCCCTTTCTCTTCATAAATCATCATCAATATTATTATTATTTCTTCGAGACAAAATTCTTTTCAAATAATACAATAATGCATATCTCCACTTCATTCCAAACAAGGAAAGCCTTAATAATTGGAGTGACGATTTTTACTCAGTATGAAATAAACAGAACGTCTTAACGCCATCCTTGCTTAATATTTTGGAAAAAAATATTTCATTTTCAGTTCATTTTTTGGTTGGTTTTAACATAGCAACTAAGAAACTTAGACACTACTCAGGTACTTCAAGGTGTAACTACCACTACCAGACGTATGAGTTGAAAACTGGACTCGTATTAAGCTAAGACAATCACAAAAAGAATCAAGATCGACGTATACACACGTCTGTAGCTGTTTTTTGAGCATTATGTTTTGGACCTGTTTATTCGTTGTTGTCTGAAAAAAACATTTTCGGTAAAAAACGTACATATACGTCCACGCAGAGGAAAGGGGTTTAATAAAAGCGTGTAAAAATAATTTAGCGTGTTAAAAAGTGCTAATAAACGGGGTGGTCTTTATTCACTCGGGGAGGGTCAGAAGTTTCCCCCACCAAAAAATAATAAACCTCCTCTTCTATTAGATATCCAAAAATTGCGTCAACTTACTTCTGCACCCCGTTTGCATTACTTGGGATTTCCTTATGCACTTGACTTTATTTATGGAATCGCAGAATATTTTATGTTGCGTCAGCGATAATGGACCCTGAATCTAAGAGAAATGTCTCTCTTTCTTGTGCGACAGATAGTAGGTTTTTTCATTTTTATCCTCTGTCATTGTCTCTTTAATGTCAGTCAAATTTAAATCCTTAGCGGAATCATTATTACTTGTAATATCTCATCCAATACAATACTCAAGAGCTACTCAAGGCATAGGATTATTTAAAGATTTCTATGATATTAATGTAAGTGTAGGAAATAGGTTATCATGATTATGAGAATATACTTGAAAAGCTTAAGATTGTAGCGTTTGATGAAGTATACACGCGAGAACCCGTTCCACAAACGGCAGTTTGTGGAAAATGACTGAGTGGACCTTCCTCATTACAGTTGGAATACGGGGGAAATAAGGATGTTTCAACTCCATGGTTGTAGCATGGTGGATCTTTGGTGTTAAGGTGTGAAGTGTTGAAATAAAAAAATAAATAAAAATGCAGCTCGTTCGAACATTTGACATGGAAATAAAGATGGAGTAGCGATAGGCTTACGACGTAATAAATACTAAGCGAAAAATACTTATAACAACATTTCACTGATAATTAGATTCCTTTATTCTAAGTGGAATTTTTTAAAAATCTTTTCCCCGGCAAATTTTCGATAACGAACCAACGTAGCTAACAAAAGTAAAAGTAGGTGAACTGTTTTCTTATATTTGTTGTTTTCGCTTTATTACGACATTGTTTCGTGTTGCCTATCTTTCTTGCTATATGATTTAACGTTTTGCATTATGCAGTTGTAAATCAATCGCAAAAGGAAGCCAGGCATATAATATTTATTGGGTATAACATTAAAAATAAAGCAATAATGAACGTTGGCCCCACTATTGTTGATATTTTACAATTCAATTGATAAAACCGTCATTAAAGACGTTTCGCCCGAGAATAGTCCTTGGCAAGCTTCGCAAACCCTTGTTGCTGAAATGAGTTGAATCTCTTATACGGTGTTCAACATTTTTGGCCTTGTACCAGATTAAAACAACTCAAATGCTAAATATACAGACTCTCTTCACTTGAAAATTGGTGTAGCACAATCTTCCAATACACAGTTTGCCTCTTTTGGTTTTTATTATTGTTGTAACTTAGGGAAGGTTACTGAATAGAACAATCACACGAAAGTTGGTAATGAACGATAATACTCTGGACAAGAACAACACATATAAGATTCGACAGCGGCGCGTAGAAGAATTAGTCAACTGTTAGAAATGAGTTGTGAATTCCACAATGGATGTCCAACGTCAGGATATCTGCCAACCGCTCCACGCGGTAAGATGTGACATTAGGCCGAATTTAATGTGAGTTATCCGAGCCCGTAGGCTCGGCCCAAAATTACCTGTAGACCTCGTATGTAATAGGGTCGGGTAGCTGTTTCCCAAGACGAGACTCTGCCCTTCGACATAAACTCGTCTGGGAATCCTCGCTGCCTCAGGGCAGAGAGTTTGACCAGCACAGCTGGAGACGAATCTCCAACTGCAAGGTATACACTAACCTGCTCCAAGCGGGTCAGATGTGGCACAAGGCCGAATTTAATGTGGGGTATCCGAGCCCGTAGGCTCGGCCAAAAATTCGCCGTAGACCCCGTATAAAACGAGGTCGGTTAGCTGTTTCTTGAGACGAGACTCTGATTTCGACAAAGCCTCGTCTGAACCAGGACGGGCTGGAGACGAATCACCAACTGCAGGATACCTACTAACCACTTGTACGTGGTCAGATGTGGCACAAGGCCGAGTTTATTGTGAGGTATCCGAGCCCGTAGGTTCGGCCCCAAATTCCCCGTAGACCCCGTATAAAACGGGGTTGGGTATCTGTTTCCTCTATACCAGGAGGAAGAGAGTTTGACCAGCCTAGCTAGAGACGAAAATCCGACTGCAGACTAAAATACAGTATTTACTAGTGTATTTATGTGAATGGGGACATACGCATTATCATCCGTAAGTATGCTACAATAACTATGTACCTTTTCACACTATCATCAGTGCCATCAAATGAACATTATTGCTCTAACTGCTTTGAACAACATTAATATTATGTCCATGAATAGTAATACATTTGTAACCACGAGAACAGTTTCTGTCGGCATGAAAACATCTTATTTTAGGTACTTATTACAAGGTGAGTAAATAATTCGCGGTGGAATTTTTCTCACTATGCAATAAACAGAAAATTATACATTCTACTTATCCTCCCTGGCAGTAGTTTAAAACTATTTTATTTTTATATTATAAATCAACTGATTTAAAAATATGGTTCCTTCGCTACACAGGTATTACCATGTTTCAAAAACTGAAGCTAAAAACTTCAAATTTATTTATATAATTAAATTAAAAGCATTAGTTCTGTTTCATGTTCAAGCGAATTTTGGAATAACTTATTTTTAAATTTACTGAGTTTTAAACGCACATACCATTCATAATTTTTTGTTTCCAAGGATACAGAGAAATCCAATCATTCAGACAGTGGCGGTAGCGTGTTCATTTTTATTAACTATTATTGTATCAATTATGAATTATTTTTGAAAAAGATTCTAGATAGAGGAGGGGTGCATTTTTCAACGAATTATGACATCCGTTCAACGCATGTCGTCTGTTTTTTTATTAATGACAAAAAGTTTTTCGTCATTTTTTCCGCTTAAATTCGTACTTGTATACATAAAGATTCTTTCTAAAAAAGGTTGTTTGCGTTAGAATACGTTCTATTGAACAACAATTTTATAAAATATTTTTTACTCTTAATAGAATATATTTCTTTTTAAAACAAATAAATGTAATAGAATTACTTAAATTATTTAAAAATGATTATTACATATGAAATATAAGTATGTATATTACCAGCTGCGATTTTCTTTTGCTAATAGTTCCTTACTTAAAATCTCATTATTAAAGTTAAGAGAATTTACCGATCAGGTTACATTATAAAAAATCCTTATTTCCTAGTTCTCAGCGTTACTTAAACTTTTACCCACAATGGAAGACAAATTATTTTAGACAACATTATATGTTAATCAGTAGACGGAGACGATTTATTTCGATCAAAGTATATATAAACACAAATCATAGTACTACCAAGTTAACCATATTTTTCTTAAAGGAAAGAACGCGATAAGTTTTTAAAACAAGATATGTGATATGATTTCATTTCATTTTCTATCAATAGTATAAGTACAAATAAAAGTTATTAAATATACGCATATTTACTTTGAAACAAAACTCATTTCTTTCCGGATTTCATTAGTGCGAAATAAATTCCATTCAAGTAGCTTCTTTCTTCGAGCCACTATTCTGTGGAACCGACTCCCAAGTGGATGTTCTCCCGATCACTACAATCATAACCTGTTCAAGTCTAGCGTTAACCGTTATCTTCCAATCTATCCTGATAAACTGTTCCCCTTACTCTGTAACAGTCTACCTCGAGTGTTTCTCAAGACTTACACAGCATGAAAAACACTGTCAAATCATCTACATGATTTCATGTTTGTTGTCTGTGTTTTGCTATATATTCTACGGTTTAAGGTTTTCTTGATGCTTTATTGCATTTTATTTTATCTGTATTTGTCAATATGCGTATTGTTGAACTAATATTCTACCATTTTAATTAAAAGAAACAGGTCAAAAAAAGAGTGGACTGAAAGAAAAAATAGAAATGGAAAAGCCTAAAAAAAAAAAAAAAAATAGAAACATCTAAACTGAAGTTTCGAGATTTTTACGCTTGCTAATTTTAAAAGACGACTAAAGTTGTTTTTTTTGTGCCAAGAAAATCAAATATGCTGAAGATTGAGAACTATTTTCGGATTATACTTTTGACAGATTTTTGGTAAAATATTCTCCATCACTAGATGGACGGATCAAGTTTTTATTTGTATTTGTTTAGAAAAACATGATCTATCGGCAAATTAATTTAATTTGTTTAAGGATTTAAACTTGCACTTAAGAACCTGTCTATATTTCTGAGATGAGGTATTATGTACATTATTTACATTATTCAGACTATTGTTCCCATCTTTGTCGCCATATTTATTACAACTTTTCGGCCGTTGCGGGAACCAGTAATAAAGAGTGCCAGAGAAAAGCGATAATAACAACAAAAATTGCAATATGAGCTCTGGTAAAAACATGATTTGATAAAAAGCAAAAATTGCAATATGAGCACTGGTAAAAAAAAATTATGCTGAAGACATTAGGTTTATAATACCCAGAAATTCGTACGCAGATGTTCTCAAGTACACATGGCACAGTGGATAAAGGCGTTAATTAGATCCAGCTACAGGACCCAAAGAGTGTGAGTTCAATACACGGTTAAGGTAGTGGAGAAATATAGGTGTCAGTTCGATATGAAGAAGGCCGGAGCGTACAACGGCCGAAACGTTGTAATAAGTATGGCGACAAAGATGAGGACAATAGTCCGAATAATATAGATAATTGCAGTTAAGAGTTTATTGAAATATCTGTCTGAACTAATAATATATTTAATTTACATTTTTATGCTATTAAAGCCAATGATTTATCATTATCATGCATCAAATTATAAGGTAGTTATCAATACAAGATTAATTGAATATTATTATTGTCATCATAAGCGAATAACGTAGACTAGTCACATTCACCAGATAACAGAAAAACTCACCAATATACCAATTTTTTTTTTATATACACTAAACATTTCTCAAACAAAATAAATAATAACATTTTAATACACATTTAAAGACAGACAGAAGCCATAATGGAGTCACAGAACGCCCACTACACATTTGATACTTACATGCAGATAGTAAGACCACAGGATAAACATGTGAAATCTGAACAAAGCAACACGTAAAATCTACAAATCGAAAGCAAAGCATCATAGAAATTTAAATAGTCAAAAACACACCATACATTTCCTGATTAAATTTTACTTAATATTCCATATTCAATTCCCGACATTCTGAATATTTATCATGCAATCAAAAATACACCAATGTACCCATTCTGTTATACTGTGTGTCTCTATACAGGTACTAAAATATAAACACAGAACACTCACTCATATATACTAACGCTATAAAAATGAAATTTCTGATGAAGCTAAATAAAAAACGAAACATGTCAAATTTATAAAGATTTTCCTATTTATTCCTTATTTAATCATTCACCGTTTTACATAGAATTGGACAAATTTGATGTTAATGATAATAAACATATTTTAAATAACAGACTACAAGTAAACCTAATTATATACAGACTCTTCGGAATCAGGTTTTGAATTCGTGAATAAAGGGAGAAACGTATATAACCACAATAATAATGGCAAAATAAACAATATTGTGAGCTGAAATTGGAGACATGGCTTAGTATGAGTACTATTTTCGACTCGGCATCAATTAACCTTGATTTAACGAAGCGGACTAGTAATGGAATGATAAAGTCATTAATGAAGCAAGGACAGAAGAAACAAGATGGCGATATTTTTTCTTTTAATTTATTCTTATCAAAAAAGAACAAAATGCGTGAACATACGGTGGACGTGATTGCAGACTAGAGTGAATTATTCATGAAGCATGGATCTGAGATGTCTGAAGATATTACAGATGTATTGAAGGGGAAATAGATAGATAGATAGATAGATAGATAGATAGATATTCTTTATAGTCGGGCAATTGTTTAGTTCTTTCATCTCAGGTATTTAGTTACTCCGTGTTTTTTTTCTCTACTTCTGATTTGATATCAATTTCCTCTTTTTCGGCCCATACTTCTATCATACATCTGCCTGTTTGATTAAATGGCTTATGCTTGCATTTTACAAGCATTCGTTTCTGTTTTATTTGTCTTTCTTTCTCTAATGATAGACATTGACAACGATTGCTCCTGTCAATGTGTCCGTTTATATCATGCAAATAATTTACACACGAAATAATTCTACGATGCATCTTTACAATTTTGAAGAATCACATGGAAATTCACATAATAGAAAAAGGAAAATGTGTAGCCTCACGTATTTGTGAATTTATATGTTTGGTTCCGAGCAACTTGTCGATTGAAGAGGATACCTGCACAACCAAGTAAACACATTGCCCACTCGAAATGGCATGCTGAACTCCGCATAGGTTCTTGACTATCTCGAAGATCAAGCGTATTTTGATTTGATGTTATATGTTTGCTATTTTGGAAACGCTGTTATCATGACACGAGAATGTGTCCAATCTAAGTAAACTAATCCCGCCATTTTTGTATTGTAATAGACTAATATACGGTTAATAAATGCCTAACACTGTCATCCTTCATTTTCAAGCGCTTTAGGATGATGAGCAACACTGGAATCTGTTTTCGGATTATAGAAAGCGAAGAGAGATTTTTTGGTCATGTGTATCATTTAAAATCTTTTAAGTGACTGAAAAGAAATGAAACATGTACATAAGTTATATTTCTTAATAGGAAATGGTGGAGTAATGGATAGCGGCTCGGATTGAGGAATCGGAGAGCCGATTTCGAATTCCAGTCACTTAAGTGCTAATAGACTTCTCCCCGACACATAATCTATGGGTAAATAGCAGGACACACCAGGTTCTATAGCCTTAGATGGCAACTGATCTACCGGAGAAAGAAATGGCAACCTACTGCTTGAATAAAATCTGCCTAGTCAGTCATGTATCGAAAGATACATGATCGCCTAAGCGTGTATTACGCATGGTACATAACTGACTGATTTCCCAATACCAAATTCTTTCTTAATTTGAAGCAAGTGACAGATAAAATACTTTAATATGTTTAATTATTCTTAAATTTATTTTAATTCCGCTTTGATTAAATACTACATTTTTGAAAATGTAAGTCATTCGAATACAGAAAACGTTTTTAAATTTATTCTGTATTGGTGCTCACGCTAATTCCCCTTAAAATGACAAACCACCATTCTTTGAATAAACATTGTCTTAGCCTTTGAGGCAATGGTATCAAATATTAGGTTGGTAACAAAGTACAGTCGTATTTTTGCAAGGTCGCTTTTTCAATATTTACAATAAAATAAATAGTAATACGCTATATTCTGCTGCTTTTTCTTTCTTTACAGATTACTTAATACAGGGTAAATTGTATGAATTTAAACCTTTTAAAATGAGATTAAATCAGATCCATAATAGACACCCGCATGTTGTATGAATTCAAAAGGACTTATTCAGCAACTGAAGCAGCAAGAAATGTTAATTATGTCTATGCAAATTAAGCTTTAAGTGTCCGGACATGCTAAGGATTCCTGAGATAGTTTCGATCTGGAAATTTTCTCTCTTAGTGCCCTTCAATCTGGAAGAGCAAAGTTCTCTCAATATTCAGCTTTCACTAAACCGTAATTCAAAACGTAAACTAAGCAACTTGTAAAAGAATTAGCAAAATAATTCAATATAAGTAACACTTCCATCGTAAAATTCCTTCATGAGCCACAAAAAGCGTCTAAACTTGGTCAGTAGTTGCTGTCTGCCCGTCATTAAAATGTAGGCTTGTTACTGAAATTTTTTATGGGTGGTAGAATCATCACCAGTAATGAAAAGTGTGTGCATTATTACCAGATCCAACAAAAAGAAAATAGGTAGCGGCTACTAAAAAAGGAGAATATATCTTACAACCATAAGTACAAAGGAAAAATGTTATGATTTCTATTTGGTAGGATATAAAGGCCATGAACTATCATGAAATGCTAAACAGAAACGAAACAGGCAATGTCAACTGGAAGCATTTGCACAAAAACATTTCAGAATAAAGTGTTCATCATTACTTAATCGTAATGGTGTTTTACTCTCATGTGATAATACAATATCTCATACTGCCCGAGTCATCCAAGAAAAAATTATGGTAGTAAATGTGGAAGTTTTGCCTCATCCTCCTTACTTCCCTGGCCTTTCTCCATCTGATTATCATCGTTTCAAATGATTGTAATATTTTAAAGGGAATAGAGTCTATTGATTTTGAAGAGGATAAAAGTTATATTAGGCTGGTGCAAAAATAATGTAGTTTTTTGACGTTCAACTTCAAACGAAAAAATGACATTATTTTTGCACCACCCTAATACTAAATGTTTTTTGCATTGAAAGCTGAAAACATTTACGTCCGAGAAATCAAGAATTTGTCAAATAGATGAGATTATTTTATCGATCATGAGAGAAAATAGTTTGATTAAATATATGAAATTAAACCCAAATAAGCGTTTGTTTCTTTTCCTCCTTCAAATGCGACAGGATTTCCGAATTCATCATCATTATCATCCTTTGATCTCCCTATGGTTGGTTGGAATTCCATTGACAATCCCCTTCCACACTGTTCGGTCCTGTATTGCTGTCCCCAATGTCCAACCCTGAGTCCCAAGATATGGTGTTTGGAAAAGTCAATTTTCGTGAGAAGACTTTTCCAGAAGGATACCATAGGAGTAGGAATGAGACAATTTTCCTGCCCGCTCGGGAGCAGTTGTCGGCAAACTGTAATCGTTTTTGTTTGAGCTTAAGAGAATATTGGTCTCATTTTTCCGTAAATTGTGTTAAGCGTTGCATGGGATCTCCAACTGATGTTCTGGATTTGTCTAAGTAGATTTGTATCTGTTCCATCCAGTCGTCTTTCAATGCGAGCAGATAATGTTTCGGTTTCATACAGTAGAATTGGTACAGTCAATGTTCGGAAGGTTTGGACTTTTAAGGAGAATGGAAGGTTTGAAAGCCAAATCTTGCAAGAGCTATTCATGGTTTGAAAGAAGTCTTTAGCCTTGTGTGGCAGTCTTTCTTTATGATGTCTCGAAAAAAGCACCCGGATGTAGGGCCGGCTTCCTACACTTTGTATTAGCAACCAAAAGAACTTTCCAACCTAACAATTGTCAATGAAGTAAAGAAAAAAAAAGCTGATAATCTATTAGAACCAATAAAAACTAAGAGTAGCGAAAGGTTCCTTTCTTTTCATAGAAACAAATGTAACCGATATTTACAAACATTTTCTCACGTTATCATCATTGATATACAGTACTTTACGACAGTGTTTAATATTATGTATACAGTAGAATTATTTCTCCCAATACAAGCCATTAGGGTGAAATAAGCATAAGCAACTATCTAAAGAAATTCTGCGGAAAAAACAGAAATTTCGAATCAGTTACTTATCACACAAATAGTTAAAATGTAGACAAAATCACGTCCGGATATGCGGAATTCCAGATATGAGGCACTCTGGATATGAGGTTTCCGGATATGAGGGATTTTAATATCTATCTATCTATCTATCTATCTATCTATCAAATATAGATATGAATGTAAATATTGAGGTCAACACTCAGAGGGGACAGACTGTTTCATGCTAGACGGAAACGTCAGGCATGAAACAGCCTGTCGCTTCTGAGTGTTGACTTCAATACACTTCTTTATATTTATATTTACATACGCTCTATCACTGATATTGAGTACTTTATCGCATAAATATAGCACACCTAAAAAATATATTTCTTCACACACATATATATATATATATATATATTATAAATTTACAAATTTAAAAATATGGTCCCATCTTTCAAAGACAGAAGCTAAACACTTCAAATTTACTTATAGAATTAAATTAAAGTCCCCAGTTCTGTTTCATTTTCAAGCGAATTTTGGAATAACTTATTTTGAAATTTACTGAGTTTTATAAGCACATACATTCATAATATTAGTTTCTAAGTATATGAGGAAATCCAATCATTTTAACAAGGGACGGTAGAGTATTCATTTTCATTGACAACTATTGTATCTAAATATGAGTTACTTTTGAAAAGAGGTTAAGTCAAGGTAGGTTGCCTTTTTTCAACGAATGATGACATCCGCTCAACGCATGTCGTCTGGTCTTTTTCAACAAAAAGTTTTTCGGCACTTTTTTCACAGTTAATTTGTACTTGTATACAGAATTTTTTTTCTAAAATGGTTGTTTGTATATCAATACGTCGTATTAAACTACAATTTTGAAATATTATTCTTACTTTTAATTACTAAAAGACTATAATCATTTAAAACAAATAAATGCAATAGAATTATTTAAATTATTTAAAAATTATTATTAAATATCAAATATAAATATGTATATTTCATTTATCATTTCTTTTGATTTAATTAAACATTACTTAAGAAAACTTTTTGACAATATCGGGAAAGAATAGCTATTTCATTTCTTTTATTAAGTAAATTTTTATTTTATACAAACCTAGTAATATATAGTTTCTAATGTATGCACAAAGGACATATTTCATTTAATGATCTACATATTTTAGTTTTTCTTATTAATTTCCATTTCATAGTAGGTGTTTTATTGATTTCTTTTACGTGCCAGAAATATTTCGATAGGGACGTCTGATTTCGGTATTTATTTATCCTAAAAGAACTTTGATGTTGGTTGAACCATTTCCTGAACTTATGTCTTGTGCATCCAATGTAGACTTTTACGTTGTCTGGTTCCTCAATAGATGAGATATTGCACTGGTATACTAATGATTCAGTGCGACATTTATTATTAAGAGGACAGTTATGAGAATTTCTGCAGTTACATAAGTTTTGTTTATCTTCATCTCTTTTCATTATTATACTGTCTAAATTTCTTTGGTCTTGGTCTAAATGTTTATTCAGGAAATTAGCATTATGTTTCTCAAAAATTTTTTCTAAATTTTCAGTACAGCTGTAACATAATTTTAGGGTATTTTTATTGAAAATATTAATAAATTTAGTATCTTTAGGAAAATGTTTAACAATTAATACAAGGAGTTTTTGTCCTAATTTGTTCTTTAGCATTTGGTTGTATGGGGGTGCATGTTAAATTATTTTTCTAGATTTTTCTATGCTTTCCATTTTCATTTTTTTTTATGAAAGTTAGCTTTGGGCTTTTGTAGCCACTATCTTTAAGAGCTTTATTATAGAAATTAATATGCTCATAGAAAATCTTCTCATTTGCTAAATTTGTACTTATTCTCTTTTCGATAGATAAAGCTATATACTTAA
The DNA here is from genome assembly GCA_963932145.1 of Acanthosepion lycidas. NCBI lineage: Eukaryota > Metazoa > Mollusca > Cephalopoda > Sepiida > Sepiidae > Acanthosepion > Acanthosepion lycidas. The sequence goes on along the minus strand of OZ010589.1, from coordinate 108,388,026 downwards.
TAATAGATGGAGGATGATTAGATTTAGGATGTATATGCAAAGGATTTGTATTTTTTTTTTATAAATGATTACATATACCTTATAAAAAAGCCAATACAAATCCTTTTTCGTTTAATAATTTTCCTTTCGATTTTTTTCTTGATTTATCGCAAGTTTCTGTGTATTCGGGTCTAAGTCCCCAGACTTTGGAGTTTTACCGTGCGCTTTCGTTTGTTGTCAACTGTCATAATGGCTGTATGATTTTGGTTTAGATATATATATATATATATATATATATATATATATATATATATATATGTATATATATATATATATCTGATGAGGACAGTATATATATATATATATATATATATATATATATATATATTATTTACATTATAGTCCGAATCATGTAAATAATATATATATATATATATATATATATATATATATATATATATATATATATTATTTACATTATTCGGACTATTGTCCTCATCTTTGTCGCCATAGCCATATTTATCACAACGGCCGTTTTACGCTCCGGCCTTCTTCAGGTGGTTGGAATATCGAAACCGAACCCTTTATTTCGCTCACTGGGGTAGACTATTTTAGTTCCACGTGCCATGTTTAACACAATTTAAGGAGAACAGAGACCAATATCTCTTAAGCTCAAACAAAAACGATTACAGTTTGCCGACCACTGCTCCCGAGCGGGCAGGAAAATCGTCTCATGTTTAATGGATGTTAGTTATCTGTTATATCCTGTTAATTTTCCATCTGAAAGTTCTCCACTGCCTTAGCCGGGTATTGAACTCACACTCTTTGGTTTATGTCACTGGATCTAACCAACGCCTTTATCCACTGTGCCATGTGTCCTTGAGGAGAACTGTGTATGAGTTTCTGAAGTAGTACCTTACAACGTAACAACTACCCTGGGTACATAGCAGCCGCCTCCAAAACCTGGGATAGGCTGGAACAAGAGGAGGAGGACAACAACACTCAGAAAACAGTCTGTCTGCCTTATGTGAAGGGGTTATCAGAGAAAATACAAAGGATCTGTGGTCCACATAACATCAGGACAACCTTCAAAAGCTTGACGACACTTCGCAGATATCTCTCCCAGGTAAGACCCTCCATAGAGGAGAACATGACTAAAGACTGCGTGTACGCTATCCCGTGCAGCTGCAGAAATGAATATAAAGGAGAGACAGGCCGCCACCTCAAGGTAAGTCTTCAAGAACACCAGAAAGCTGTAACACGAGGGAGGTAGAAAAATCAGTCGTGGCTGACCCCATATGGAGAGAGAAGGGGTCATGTGGAGATCATAGACAAGGAACACCATTGGAAAATTCGTAAACTTAAGGAATCAGCACATATGCTGGGCCACAAAAAACTCAGCTGACCAAGCATAGAAATAAATACAATATGGGAACCAGTAATAAGGAGTGTCAGAGAAAAGCGATAATAACAACAAAGCTGCAATATGAGCTCTGGTACAAAAGATGCAATGATAACAGAAAAAATTGCAATATGAACATTGGTAAAAATGGTTGCTGTAGACATTAGGTTTATAATACCCAGAAATTCATACGCAGAAGGACAGTGGATAAAGGTGTTGGTTAGATCCAGTGATATAACCCAATGTGTGTGAGTTCAATACTCGGCTAAGGCAGTAGAGAACTTTCAGAGGGAAAATTAACAGAAAATTAACAGAAGATAACTGATAACTGACATCCATTAAACATGACACGTGGAACTAGAACAGTCTACCCCAATGAGCGAAATAAAGGGTTCGGTTCGACATTCCAACCAGCTGAAGAAGGCCGGAGCGTACAACGGCTGAAAACGTTGTAATAAATATGGCGACAAAGATGAGGACAATAGTCCGAATAATGTAAATAATGTACATAATACCTAATCTCAGAAATATATATATATATATATATATATATATATATATATATATATGGTCATGTGTTTTTGTTCATGTAGTTACTACTTTTTTCCACCGTTGGTTGTGTTAGCACGAAGTTATAAGTCATCGCCACCGTGGTTTTATGCGTATTGGCCTTGCTATAACTTTTCGTCACATTATATACTTTCTCTCATCGTTGTACTATAAACCAAATGTTGCCTCTCTGAGTATTGAGCAAACATAAATGTGCCTGAGCCGTCCTCTCGAACATGGACTATCTAACCGCCTTAGCCATCGAGTGTGCACAGAAATGAGCAGCCGGCCGTTACATATATATATATATATATATATATATATATATATATATATATATATATATATATATGCGCGCGCGTGTGTGTGTATGTGTGTGAGACCATGTTTAAAAAATTACTTTTAAAATGTTTCGTTTCGCTAAAGTTAGCGAAACGAAACATTTTAAGCCATTTCCTATTTCAAATTTATTATAGAAATTGGATTTTAATTTATACCAACGCAATTTTTATTTTCATGGTTTATGTGTCCCACGTTGTTACAGCAGTAATTTACGAAGAAACGTGAATAGACTGAAATGGCCCCGGTCGTATATCAATTGTAGTGAATTCATAGAGCATTGCATTTGCAATGCATTCTTGTCTGATTAAATTTTATAGAATAATTATATATCACAATTGATTTAGATTTAGTGCATGACAACGCGAAAAGTAAAGCGATAAAAATCTGCCTCAATTCGATTAGAAGTAATTCAAACGTCGAACTTTTTAAAATGGTTAATGGCAGAAATGCACGGAGAGTTTTTGGTTGGTAAAAATAGATGAGGAAAAATTTTTACTTCATTTTTTTTTTATCTCACCCAAAAGAATATAAAAATCAAAAGAAAGTAATTTACTTGATGCAGCATGATGTTGTAGTAGGATTCAGCCTAATTCACATATCTTAGATAACGGATTTGACAAAAAAAGAAAAAAAGAAAAAAAACTAAAGAAAGAAAAAGTATGATATTAGGATAAGGTAATTTTATTTTTGACAAAGTTTATCCGGTCATATGTAAAAGCCCAAGTAAAATACAATCCTATTCCAAAGAAATCTTTAAAAATATATCGTAGTAATTTGAGAAAAAAAATACAGCAAACTTCTTAAAAGTTGTGTGTTTGGTTGGTATGGCGTAATTAAGTGCATTTACAATAATGGAGGTGTTATCCAAAAGTTCATGAGATTCGATAATGAAAACAATCATATTTATTAGAACGATACTCACCCTATGTTCACCTTTTTGAACACTGGCTTACAAAGGATACTGCTCATAAAATGTCGCCGTAAATATTTCTACTACACATACTCTGATAAGATATCTTGAGCCTAACACCATATCAATCTCTCTCACTGACTCATATATATATATATATATATATATATATATATATATATATATATATATATTAAGTAGTGAAAATCTCAGTAATCCGTATGGATAATCTCAAGGAGGGTGACATTCAGAGAGCTTAATGTTAAATGAGACCGATTAATTCAAATTATATACATATATATATATATATATATATATATATATATATATATATATATATATATATGTGTGTGTGTGTGTGTGTATATATATATATATGTATGTATATATATATATATATATGTGAAAAGTGTGTGTATATAAATATAAATAAATATATATATATATAATCATTTATATATTATATGCGCAGTACTTATTAGAAAGCGCTCAATATCAGAGATAGAGATAACATAATTGGTGGGATTGATGTGAATTTGTGACCCTGGGTTTCACGCTTTTGCGATCGTCAGTGACGATCGCAAAGGCGTGAAACCCAGGTTCACAAACTCACATCAATCCAGCCAAATATATATAATATATATATATACATACATATATATATATATATATATCAGATCTCGTGGGCATTCGCTTTGCAAACAGACGGAATGCTTACTGGGTATGAATGTTATTGGACTCTAGTTTTCTTGAAATTCATTTTTTTCCCTTCCATTACTTATATTAATTTAATTTACACGCATATATATTTTATATATCCCAGAAAAATAAACTTGATAAGGCTGGGAGGAAACCGATTGTTCTTTTTTAGCTTTTTTAAAATGCCATATAAATTTTGCTTATTCCTAGCTATCGTTAAATTTTGTACCATAAAACACACACACACACACACAACACACCCAACACACACACACAAACACACACATATATATATATATATATGATCTCGTTCGCCGATTGAGCACTATAGAGAAAGGCCAATTTTAAAAATAGTGGCTGCTACTGCTATTAACACATTGATCTTCAGTTATGAAATGAGCGCTCTAGGCTACTGGTGTTTGCATACATCACGTATATAATACGTTAACAAATTATCTTTCTCTGCTGTGCGCTTATAGCTTAGGAGTAGAATTTTCGACTCATGCCAAATCGGGAGTTTCTGTCCCGGCTTGAAGCAAAACAGACTTGTATTTGGATGACTCTCTCTCTCTCTCTCTTTATATATATATATATATATATATATATATATATATATATATATATATATTGTGTGTGTGTGTGTGTTCGACCATATCTGTTGTAATGTTGCAGTATATGGTAATGCGAAAGCAGTTGCATTAAACGTTAATTTTAAATACTTTAATAATTTCAGATATTTAACCTATGAATTTTTGCCGTCATTCTGGAATTTAACAGATAACGTCGTGGAACGTAGATTCGGCGAATTGCGTTGCGTTGTGTCACTTGGAAAGACATGAATACATCCGTCATCTCCCAGCTATGGATTAAATAGTAGAATAGATTGGTCTCTTCAGTCTTCGGTGACAACTAATGATGAGAAGGACAGCCCTGAATTCCAAACCTCGTAGAAGGTTACATAAAACCATTGCACTATTTTCCCAATAAATCACAGTTTATAGTGGAAAGGAATCTATAGAGAGTCCTGATCACCTGTGATCTGAAAGAACATGGCATTAAAAAATGCATGACTTAATATGTTAGTTTATCATTAAGATAGAATTTACCTTTTAATATTAAATTCTGAATGCAAATCTTTGAGGTTTTTCCTTTTTCTTTGCATGCAGTATGTATTCATTGGAGGGTTTCTAAAGTTTGTTCATCTCAGGTTGTTTGAAGATGATCGATTTTTGCAATATTTTTAGATTATAATAATAAAATGTACTTTTTAGAATTATAGTTTTGATTTTTCTCTCCCTTTAAAGTTCTTGAGAGGCGATAAAAAGTTTGTTCCACACAATGTGCCTGTTTATTTTTTTTTTAAAGTTTAGCACGTCACGCGAAACGAGAAAATGTTTTATAAAAATACCAACGTGTGAGGAAATTAAAAGATTCTATATTTATATTTCGCAAGACTTTAGTTCTTACGGCATTTCCAAACATCCAGTTAGCGTTTTTATTTAACTTTTTAAGAAATTCCTTGTTTTCGGAGAATACGTTAAAACGCATTGTATTCCCTTGTGAATGACTAATAATATCTGAAAATATTTGCGTTTGATTTTTCTCAACGCATAAGTCGGAGACCCCCGGCAGATCCTACAGAGTCATTTCAGCGAGAATGCAGAAAGCCAATGTAGAAGAAAAAAAAAATAAATAAAAGGGAAACCGATGAAAAATAAAATTCTTTAAAACGAAAGAATTACAATATTTCTATATTAATTGTTTCCGAAATAGATTTATTTTTTATATTAAAGAATGATTTATTTGTACGACTCTTTAAAAATTAAAATTCATTCTTAATAACAAAAAGTAAAATCATTCCTCCATTTTCAAGATAAAATTAACGTTTGTGTTTATATTTGGTACATTGTTCTTGAGACTGCTACTGTGTTATTTATGAAAATTGGTTATTTTATTTGAATACATCTTCAAGATGTTCAGTTATTCTTTCAATTCACTTAGAAACAAACTTTCATTTCAGTTCTATATTTTCTGTTTAAATCGACTTATGGCATAGTTATGTACTATGCGTGATACACGCTTAGGCGATCATGTATCTTTTCGACGAGGCAGATGTTTTTCATGCAGTAGGTTGCCATTTCTTTCTGCGGTAGACCAGTTGCCATCCAAGACTATAGAACCCGGTCTTACCCATAGCTGGTTGGAGAATAAGAGGATTCATACATTTCCCAAGTGTATTAGCACGTAAGTGAATGTAATGGATTCGACTGGACGGAGGAATAATTTTTAAGGCTTTTTCAAAACGTTTTGAAGAATGTCAACTGTTTCAGGGCTTTACTTACATCGGCGCTCAGCCCTAGAAACCGGTGGAGTGATGGTAAGGCTAGAGAAGACGTCCCTAACACTCCCCTTCATGATCGAATCTTCTGTTAACACACGGTGTAGGAACGCCAATATCGAGGCGTGCCGGTGTGGTATTCCAAGCTCTCTGTGTCACCGACACTGGACACAGACAGACTTGCGGGCCATATGCTTACCACCACCCCTTAAGAGGTAGGAGAGCAAGCTCTCGATCGCCTTCTTACGGTCCTTGCAGAGCCGGAGAACAGACGACCGGTAAAGGATAGCAGGAGAGGCGTACGTGGTGCACATCTCCGCCCTACCCTTTAAGGACAACCGCCTTCGGAGATAAGTCAGGACCAACGCACTTTTGCCTGTACCTCCGACCAATTCTTCTTCGGGTGGAGATAAAGAGCGAACCATACTCCAAGAATGCGGACGGGACCGTCAGTCCAACTAAAAAGCCCCATATGAACAGCGCCCTTCCAAGCACCTAACCGCAAGACTTGTTGCGGTTAATCTTTGAATCTTGGCATATTGTGCTGTTCAATCGGCTTTTGTATCAACCTCAATGTCGCTGCGGCACCACATGAAAATGGATACATCGGCCTATGCTGAAACACTGGTTCGAGACTCAGCAGGAACAGCGATTACGCGTGGGTCATGAATGCATGCACTGTCCCTTAGCCAGAGAAGGAGAGTCTCAAAGCAAAAGCATAAAATAGGAGCGACAGTGGACAACCCTGACGAACCGACTAAGACAACGCAAAAGCGCGCGACCTTTTTCCGTTCACCTGCACCACTGCATTGGCGGAATGAAACATCTGCGGGTTTTTATCCGGCAGCCTGTAAGTCAACAACCAGTTCCTGATGACACTATCAAATGCTTTGGACCCATCCAAATTGATCAGCGCGGCTTGATCGTACACCCTGTAGGATCGTTAATCCCTTCACAGCACAAGTCTGATCGGGTCCCAACCGAAGCTTGCTAACTGACTGCAAACGCTCCGTCAGGATCTTGGCCCAAATCTTTAACACTGTGTTTAGTAAAGTTATGGACGTGTAGTTATCTAAATCTCGACAGCCATTTATGTGCTTTCTCAACTGTGTGATGCCCCCACTGGAGATCCAGTCGGGGACGGACTCCTGTTGGAGAGAAGTTTTGAACACGACTGTCTAAATCGACAAAAAGATGTACAATTCGTAGGGCAGACCATCAAGTTCTGGAGACTTGCCACTGCAGACCCGAATCCACCAGAAACGGCCCCAATCGGTGAAAACGGCGGCAGGTTTCGTCTGATCGTTGGGCATATAAACCTCTAACGATCCGAAACGAACTACTGTTCACGGCAATATCGGCTACGATCAACCGGCCGCTGTAACGACATGGACAAGGTCCACCTTCTCACCCAGGGTACATTTAACCAGCAAGGAAACACCTCTGGTTAGCTGGTCCCCTTATGCTGAATAGACAACAAAGTTGCTAGACAATACACGAGCATCAAATTGCAAACAAATTGGATACGCAGCCACATCTACGACGAAGGACAAGAGATCACGAAGCAGGGAGTCTGCCTCACCCCGATCCCTCAAGCCCCTCGCATTCAAACTGGCTAGCTTGATAGACATTTAAAAGTTTATCCCTTTAGATACAGACTGGACGGAAATCTGCGTGTGAAAGGACTGTCCCAGGCTCTTTTTACCCATCTCCGACGTTATTCGTCCATCCAGGACAATACCGCCAAAGTCCATCGGAAATTTTAATTTTAGTGAGGGATGGAGAAGAATGAGGATACTGCACGTACTTTTCCTTTGGCTCCTGACTTGTATTGATTAAAACTATTAATTTTGTGGCCTCCATTTACCTATTGTTTCATGCTAATGTGTAATATTTAATTTATCTTTAAAGCGCGTTTATTTACTTTACAAAAAAATGTTGCCGTGTTATAATTATTAAAGGTAAGTGCTTGGATCAACATAATTATATAACTCTAATGGTATTAATAAAATATAGGATGTGAAACTCCAACTTCAACCTTCTCCGAGAGTCTCTCTGATCGACATTTTTATAATATAAAATTGAATTTTTTGTATTTTAAATAATTTTGCTAACAATATCCTCTTCCATATTTTTTGAGTACTCCATTTATTTCTTGTGATGGGTGACCCCAATTTTTGATCAGATTTTCGTACTTAACGATTGTTTTAATTTTGGAGATTTGGGATTTGGTTTGAATCTGAATTTTCTTTTTATTCTCTTAGACCTATTTTGGTTTGTGTATATATGCATATACTGTTGACCATGTTTTCCCGTAGTCTCTGAATATGGAATCCAGTGAAGTCCGTAATGTCTTCAATATCAGAGGTTGGCAGTGAAGATTCAGAGAAAGTAGTGGCCGTTAAGTAATTCTTTAAGTCTTCGATATCTTGTTGTCAGTGAAGATATTTTTGGGAAAAAAAAACAAAATGGCTGCCTTTATACACGTTGGATTGAATATTTTGAGCTTTCTGATTGGTTAACCCTAGTTTTGGTGGACTATAAAATGAGTCAGATCATTTTGGCTAGTTCATTAGTACATACATATATCCATTAAATTAAATGGCTAAAATGGCGTTTACTTTTGATCACTATGACCACACAAAATGCCTTTGCTGTTTTTCTGTATCTTTTCTATCTTATATAATTGTTTTTTAATAACTTTTCCTATTTCGGATATCCTCTGCGCAGCCATTTGTATTTCGTTTCATCTGTAATTCATTCATCATATTTCTCTTTATTTCGCCGTAAACTTGTATTTTTTTAATGGGTGGCTTTTCTTTTTGGAATATATTGTTTCATTATTATTCTTTTCCTTAGTTTCATGAGAAATATTTGTTGTTGCAGCTTCAGGATTCTGGCTCAATGTAATTCTTGAAACAACGCAAACTTCTACATTCAACTATCTCCACGGATTTAAATTCTGAATAATCCTTCTTTTAGAGTTGTAGCCACACAATGTTAGTGAGCCCAGGCTACCCTTCCATTAAATCAACACCTGTAGTGAATCAAAATAGATTCAGGTCTTTTCCAAGGGCATTTATGCGAAAGTAAACGTAACAGACAGCTGTCCTGAGTATAAGCTACATCCACTTCCTCATTAAGACGATAAACTACATCCGCGTCCTGTGTAAGTCGATAAACTACATCCGCGTCGTGGTTAAAACGATAAACTACATCCGCATCCTTGGTAAGACGATAAACGACATCTGCGTCATGGGTATGACGATAAACTATACCCACGTCCTGGGTAAGACGATAAACTACATCCACATCCTGTGTAAGACGATAAACTATTAGGTTGGTGCAAAAATAATGTCGTTTTCTCACATAGTAGCATATGTGAGAAAACGACATTATTATTGCACCAACCTAATATATCCGTCGTCCCGGGTATGACAACTACATCCGCGTCCTGGGTAAGAAGATAAACTACATCCGACAGCAAGGCCTTTGATCAGAAGGTTTTGAGGAGCGTGGAATAATCTCTTAATTGCTGGTGTTCCCCGGTCCACCCTGACCCAGGGTGGTAGAACCTCTCAGGGTCCCCGCTATAGGCAAATAGTTACCACCCCGAAAATATACCAAAACACTATGAAAGTATAAAAATAGGTTTCAATACATTTTTGGAAAAAATATTACCAGCAGTACATTTTTGAAAAAAAAATATACCTGCATTACATTTTTGAAATAAATAAACAAATAAATAAATAAAAAAAATATACCAGCAATAAAACTCTTGCCGGCATTAAATAACCTATCGAAGTTGATATGCCGTAAAACAAAACAAACCAAACCAAAGCAAAAATTTTGTCGGGATTAAATAACCCATTGACGTTGATATGCCGTAGAACAAGCCAAACCAAGCCAAACCAAGCCAAACCAAAAGCAATTATCTTGAAAACTGAAGTCTAGCTCGATGAAATTATTACCAGCAATACATTCTTGAAGGAAAAAATATTACCTGTAATATATTTTCCAGGAAAAAAAACATTTTTTGAAGGAAAAATATTACAAGCAATTTGCCAGCAATACATTTTTGAAAAAAAATATTACCAGCAATGCATTTTTGAAAAATATTTATGAAAAAAAGATTATCAACAATATATTTTTGAAAAAAAATTACTAGCAATAAAAATCTTGTCGGCATTGAGGTGTTGATATGCCATAAAACAAAACAAAACAATAAAACCAAACGTAGCAGACGAATTTGCAATTTGAACCCTTCTCAGCAATTTCATATTTTCCGTATCGGTAACAGTTAGCTTATTTACTTATCCAATTTTCTTCTTTTACTTTGGGCCTTGTTCTTTCGGGACGTCAAACAACATGGCTTTCCAGAACGTAATATCCTATGTAGCTCTTGGCAATTTCTGTCTTTATTATCTCACCGATTCTTTCTTCTCTCCTCCACACAATCTCTTTAGGCAGATTACACGCTTTTTTTTCTTTGCTCCTCTTGACTTCAATATGCGTAGTGAGTATCGAATTATCTAAACCTCCTTACCTCATTATGTCTCCCATATATTGCAACTAACACTTAATGATTCAAATTAGAAGTGTCATTTTTGTTTTCATTTTCCTTAAAACACCCTCGTCGCTTACATTCTCTGCCTATGTTATTCTCAGCATCCTTCTGTAGAACTATATCTCTGTTATCTCAAGTTGGCTTTTCTTCAGTTCAGCATTTCTGTTCTATAAGAAGATTCATATTGCATAGAAGTTCAGCACACTTTTCTTGATTTCTAACGAATTCTTTCTGTTTATTACATTCTTTACTTAGTTTAACACCAATACTAATGAATTGAAAATAGACATTTTCTTTTTGTTATTGTTTTTATATTTTCCAGATTTAAGAAAATCAGCAAAATGCATCACGAATGATTTGATTCAACGAAAGATAATTTAGAAAATTGACGTTAAAGTTGTCCAATTAAAGACAGACACAATTACTTATAGAGGCGGTGTTAGGTAATCAGGACAGCATAATAGAAAGTTGTTTCCAGAAAAGAACCAAAAAGTTCTTCGATGGCATTGCTATGATTAACAGCCTTAAGAATGTCGTGAAGAGCATGACTAAATTAATAGAAATTCAACTTGTTTTGACTAGTTTAATTTTTATTAGCGAAGTCATACAACTTATGTATCTCAGATCCAGTCATATTTACGACAAAGCAACGTGCTCTTTCGGAGTTGTTTACGTATTTTTTTCAGTTCCATTTCTTCGAGATGGTAATTTTTATAACCGCAACCCTGTTGCAGAGATATGAAACCCAAAAGAAGTAGGAAATAAATTCTAACAATATTTTACATATAGCAACAACATCATGTATGGAACGATGTCCTTATTCGTCCGTACGTTTAAAATCCTACTGAAGATGTTGAGAGATACTGGAAAAAAAGTTCCTTGTTGGTTTGTTGGAGTTACTAGCTTAGAGAAATTTTATGCAGTGTTGTTTTCATGCGACACGTGGTCTGCTGTGGACAAAGAAGGACCCCTCTCCGACCCCGAAAGGGAAACAAGACAGTACTTTTCCCAACGGCATATTGTGAGTAAATAGAAACCAAAAAGAGAGATCTAGTTTTACCTGCCCTCCGACTGTCCAGTCCATACCAATCAATCTAATGTCTCGTCTCAATTCAATCAACTGACTCTGTCTCTCTGCTGACCCACATTTACAATCAACAGAAGTCAATAGTTAAACCTAATAGCAGGTGGTCGATCCTCAGACTTGATCACCATTGTCAAAACCGCGTCGTGATCCCCGACAACAGTGATTCAAGAATGATAATAAGACCAATCAGTGCAGTGTCATGGTATTGTTCACACAAGACTTTAAATAATAGATAAATGTGACTTATTCGAAGCGCTGGTAAATGTAATAAAGATCTAGTTAGAAAGAACTGTTCATTTGAAAAACGAAACAATAATACGTTGTGTATTTAGTTTGGGAACATATCGATTATAGCTGATTATAAGGGCTTCAAATAATTCCGCCATTATCTTCCGTTCTTGTTAAGGTCTTCTCTTGTAATTTTGTTCCTGTTATCGTTAGTCATCATTTCGATTTATTATATTTTAATCCTTTTATTCTTTTATTCATCGTTAATATGCTTCCTTTTATTTATTCTTCAACCAAATCACTTGTTTTGAATGTTATGTGAATCAATAGTGAACGGATAGTAACATAGTGCATTCATATTTAATATATTAAATATTTTTCAGCACATTTTTTGAAATATTGCGAAATAGGAAGAAGGCATATTTTGAGAACATACAATAATACTTTTAGTCATTTAATTTCACAGCCGTCTTCATCGTTGTGTTTTAAATAACAGATGTTGTTCTAAGTGTCGGGAATCCAGACATCATAATAGCCGTCGGCAAATATCTAAGCTAAGAAACAAGAAATACTTGCGTTATAATAATTGCCACGCACGAATAAGAATTATTTGTAGCGTTAAGACCCGACAGTTATCAGTTTAGAGAAATATGACCTTCTTTCCAGGAATAAACAAAATATCTGATAGAAATCGATTCTTCGTGCGTAATAAGCATAAAAATATCGATTAATTAATTGTGTTGATTAGTCGCGGATCGAAATATTACGTGTTATAACTGGTCGAAGAATCTAATATAAAATTATGAGTGGATGATATTTTTGTTATCAGCGATTTATTTTCTGTTTGTGGAAATTGTGGTATAATGAATCGGAATGTTCTTAAAATAAATACGTCAAAATTTCATTCGCTCCATTCAATGATTACATTTCGAATGAAGTATCGAATTCTAGTGGTATTTTAAATGATAACAATTGATTGTATTTTAGCTTCTATTGCATATGAAGCTCATCGATGTTTGCATGCTTTCATCTTTTCATATTGGTACTTCACCATTTGCTTGCTTAACAGAAATATTTTTCTCTATTAACAAATATTTTTGGTAGGAGGGAAAAATAGTTAATTAAGAAACGAATTTTTCAGTCTGACAAAATATTTTAGATATCTGTCTAGATATCTGAGGTATTATGATTACTTGCTTTATTTACATTATTCGGACTGTTATCCTCATCTTCATTGCTATATTCACAACGTTTCAGCCGTTGTACGCTCCAGCCTTCTGAATGAACTGAATCCTTTATTTCTTCCAGAGGGTAGATTGTTCTAGTTCCACGTGCCATTCCTGTTCTGGATGTCTCAGTTATTTTCAATCACCTGAAGAAGTATTGCGAAAAAAGAAAAAGAAAAAAAAGCTACTCAATGAATAATATTCTTACATTGTGTACATTATTCAGACTTTTATCCTCACCTTTGTTGCCATGTTCACAACGCTTTGGCCTCTATATCTCTGAGATGAGGTATTATATTTACTTGCATCATTTACATTATTCGGACTGTCATCCTCATCACAGCAGTGGTATACCAAAATTTAGAGTGTTGAGTTAAAGGGAAATAACTGGAAGAGGCATGTCACGTGTAACTAGAACAATCTATCTCGGTGCACGAAATAAAGACCTCGGTTCGAAATTCCATCACCGGAAGAAGGCCGAAGCGCACAACGGCCGGGACGTTGTGAATATAGCAATGATGAGGATAACAGTCCGAATAATGTAAATAACGCAAGTAATCATATCTTATTTAGTGAGTATCTTTTTTTGTAATAATTCTTCCGGTGAATGGGAATAACTGAGATATCAAGAAGAGGCATGGCACGTGGAACTGGAACAATCTACCCCGTTGGACGAAATAAAGGGTTGGTTTCGAAATTCCAATACACTGAAGACGGCCGGAGGTTACAAAGGCCGAAACGTTATGAATATGGCAATGAAGATGAGGATAATAGAAAAATAATGAAAGTGAAATATTTATGTTTAGCTCTCCATCCGAATAGTGACCACTATGATAAAAAGTGGTTGCAATGGAGGATCAATAAAAGCGTCATTAACTTAAGTTATTTCTATAATTATTAATTTTTAAAGTATACTCGTAAACATCTCTAATGAAAACTATAGCATTAATAAGAAAGTGGATATTCAAACTCGGACACGGCATTTTCGAGTCTTTTTATGCTAATGGCATAGAAGCTCTCCTTCCTGAAAATGCTATCTTTTGTTAAAATCATTCAGTGAATATTGGATAGCTCTCAGCTCAAGTATTTTGATGAATTAATATAGTTCAAACAATCCAAAATCATTGGGATATCTACAAATCAAAATGTCTCAGATATCGTATTGAGCAATCCACCATGTTTGAGAGTGAGCAGTTCAAGCAAAATTCTCGCCTACTGAACGAAAATTGAACAAATAAAGATCCACCTGAAAAATAAAGAAAATAAAATATCAATAATCCGTCTAACATTCCAATTGACGGATGTCTTTTGGCTGAATATTGACTGGTTTAAAAAGTGGCCTAAATAATCCATACGTTTTAGATAGTGTAATGTCACACATTACTGCCATTGTATCATATATTTCACATTGTCACTAGAAAATATATTTTCTATTCTTAAATGAGGTGCAGTAATTCTTACCCTTCGTTAGGGAATTCTACACATACAAGGGAAGAACGAATTTTCTCTTTCGCCTTCAACCTGACCATTAATGACCTCAAATACATGTCATAATTCGCTTACAACTGAAGTACAAGGCGATGTGAATTCTCTTGATTTTTATTTTTCAATTATTAATTATCAAGGAATATATTGTACAGAATATTGCATTTTATCATGATCATATGCTATTAAATATCAAATATACATAAAGAAATGACGCTTATTTACTTTTCTCATATTAATGTAGGTGAGACGCAGCTAACTGAGCTTCGAACTGAGAGGATGTTGGGAAATTTATAACTGGATTTACAAAAGAATACGTGTTGGGTATATGACCAAGTGAACATTGAAGTCAACACTCAGAGGTGACAGGCTGTTTCATGCTAGACGCAATTGTCATATATATATATATATATATATATATATATATATATATATATATATATATATTTCCAAGTGGATAGTATCCAGGTAGAGCTCAATGTTCAAGACACAGCAAGAATATAATATAAAAGGCTAATATTCCATGGCTATAATTTATTAATTTATTACATGTAATAAATTATAACCATGTAATATTAGTGCTTGAGACTTATGTGCATATATATATATATATATATATATATATATATATATATATATATATATATATATATATATATATATATATATATCCAAGTATAGGTTTGGTGTATACGGAATAAATTCCAATAACCCCAAATACTATTCTTAAAAGTGTGCTCAATACAAAGTAGAACAAATATAATTTATTCTAAAATTATAACATAAATATGTTATAAAATCATTACAAAATAGCCATTTTGTTTCAACACGTTTGGTGTCTTATCAAGTGATGGTTTTGAATGTAGAATGTTTTATATTCAACCCAATCACTTGATAAGACACCAGAAATGTTGAAACAAAATAGCTATTTTTATAGTGATTTTATAACATATTTATGTTATAATTTTCGAATAAATTATATATATATATATATATATATATATATATAGGGTGTTTCAAAAAGAATACGCCAAAATCATCACGTGATGTGTCAAAAACGAAAAAAATTACAAACCTCTAGCATGAACACATGTGTTGTATATACATTCAAGTTTCATTTCATGATTTATAAGTGCTCAATGTGGCCACCACCGGCAGCGCGGACAACATCAAGCCGATATGAGAATTCCTCCCAAACGCACCTCACCATGTCACGGTCCACCGTGTTGATTGCAGCTGTTATTCGATCTTTCAAGTCATCGATACTTGCTGGAAGTGCTGGAACATAAACTTGGTCTTTAACATAACCCCACAAGAAAAAGTCACACACAGTGAGGTCTGGGGATCTGGCAGGCCAAACACAGGGTGCCGGATCTTTTTTGCACCTCTCCTCCCAATCCATCGCTGAGGCACGTTTTCATTCAGATAAGCTCTAACCCCTAGATGCCAATGGGGTGGTGCTCCATCTTGCTGAAAAATGAAGTCATTCGAATCTGCTTGCAGTAAAGTGAATAGCCAGTTTTGGGTGCTCTGTTCCCCAAATGCACACATTGTGACGATTGACTGTGCCTCTCAAATGGAAATTCGCTTCGTCACTAAAAAACTAAACGTGAAAAGAGAGTTTCATCACCTTCCTCCATCTCCAGCATTGACTCACAGAATGTCTTCCGCATCACCTTGTAAGTGCTTGGACGAGGCTTAGTTTGTATGGTTTCATATGTAATCGTCTCTTTAACACACGCCAGACAGAGGTATGAGGGATGGCAAGCTGAAAATTTGCTCGATGTAAGGACTTACGTGGGCTGCTCTCAAATGCATCATGAATCCTCTCCACTTGCTCCTCTGTAACACGTGGTCTTCAAAGACTCTTTCCTTTGCACAGGCACTCACTCTCTTTAAACTGTTTAACCCACCGTCGAATGCTCTCACGATGGGGCGGATCAATGCCGAATTCTGTTCTGAAAGCACGCTGCACCATGACAATGGCGTTTGGTTTCGCGAACTCAAGCACGCATAATGCCTTCTGCTGAGGAGTCGCCATTTTGATTGATCTTCCCACAATTCAGCTGCACCAGAAGCAGTGAAACTGACACCCAATCAAACTTTGATAACTACTCTATCAAATAACCACTGATTCAGTCCACTACAATGCTATAGACCTGAAAAACAGCGTAATGATTTTGGCGTATTCTTTTTGAAACACCCTGTATATATATATATATATATATATATATATATATATATATATATCATAAAGTATTCCTTGAATAATAAGATCCTTGTGTTCGAGTTGTTGTTAGATAGAAGACACAAACACATGCCAAATAAGATTAATTTCAGAAAGAAAGTTGAAGTAACAATGAGATTATAATTGACATCATTGCTTTGTACAATTCAAACCTACCACCAACAATGTTTGAACTCAGTTCCAGTGAAAGGCATCGTGGCTTAAGCTTTTCAATTAGATTATGTCATATCTATCTATCTATCTATCTATCTATCTATCTATCTATCTATCTCAGTCTGTTCGTGTATCTAATTTTTTTCAACTCACGCTATATGTTATTTATCTATACATATTTATCTTAGTCACTTCATACCTATATCCACTCGCATGCACCTCTGTATGTATTTACAGTGCTGTTCGATAAAAGTAACTCACCTGATTTTTTTACTTAAAATTTTTTCGCCTATTGTTTTTGGGGTAAAACTAATTTTAATCTTACTGATATAAAGATCCCTTCCCGACCACTTAGTAAAAAATTTACTCACCCTAAGGTATTCTATTGATAATTATAATTTTGGATATAAATGAGATTTAGGGAAAAACTCTATGCAAAAATGTGACTCACTTATTTCCTGCAACTAGTAATCAATAGAAACAACCGAACAGCATTAAATAAAAAATAATAGAGGTATAATTTATTTATAATAGGTCATATAGTTCGAAATATTTAATAATCTATGGGTCCTCCTTTATTTTGAATAACCTTTTCAACCCTTTTTGGCATTGATTTGATTAGGTTCTGTCAAATCTCATCTCCAAGCATTGAATTCCATTCGGATATGAAATTCTAATCAAATCCTCTTTGTTGCTCAACTGCTTTCTCGAGAGCCTGTACTTTATAATGCTCACTAAGTTTTCTATGAGGTTGAGGTCAGGAGATTGGGGCGGCCATGTCATAACACTCACCTACTTCTCATGAAAGTATTCCTTCATCAATTTTGATTTGTGACAGGGAGCATTATCCTGCATAAAAATGAGCTTAGTGGGGTCGATTTGCACCCTTTCAGCAGAAGGGAGCAGACAAAACTCTAAAATTCTCATGTACTGC
>OZ010589.1:108247379-108364879 GCA_963932145.1 Acanthosepion lycidas | reverse complement strand
GAGCTCACGGCGAACGCCTTTAGTTGATCTAAGATTGGCAAGATGGTGATTTAACTCTGCTGTCAATTTTCTGCTACAGATTGATAGATGCAACACTTCACTATTCCGCTTCGACGCTGTGGGATTTGCCTTTCGTTCAGAATTACTCTTGCCAGAGGTGATTTTGTCTTGCCAACATGAGTTTTAGTTTTTTTTAGACACTGTGCGATTCGAAATATTAAAAAAATTAAGCAATTTTAGTGTCTGAAACTCCAACCATCCATACTCCAGCAGTTTGTCCACTTTGGAAATCAAATAGCTCACGCATTTTATCTTACGAATGTTTGCAAAAAACAACAACAATAAAAAAATAAAAAAAGAGGACTATATCATGAAGATTAAAGCACCCGTCATACATTTCTATCTATCTATCTATCTATCTATCTATCTATCTATCTATCTATCTATCTATCTATCTCACTTTATGCATATCTATTTATGTATCTATCTGTCCCATTGTTCATTATCTCTCTCTCTCTCTCTCTCTCTCTCTCTCTCTCTCTATATATATATATATATATATATATATATATATATATATATATATATATATATATTAAAAAGAAGAGAAGAGAGGTGCCGCAAAAGTTTTTGGTTGTAATGTGGATTTATTTAGAAAAAAATATTATGCTTTGTTTTCCATAATTTTACTACACGAGTTTCTGGTCTCGCGACCATCTTCAGGCTAAAGCGGAGATTTCCACATATTATTAAAAATAATTCATTTTTTCCTTATGTTTTTCAATGTTAAAAATTTTCGATATGAGATATTTTCTGGTTTTGGACCAATTCAAGAAAGAAATTCGGATTACTAACACAAAAACAGAAAATGTCTCATATCGAGAATTTTTGACACTGAAAAACATAAGGAAAAAATAAATTATTTTTAATAATATGTGGAAATCTCCGCTTTTACCTGAAGACGGTCGCGAGACCAGAAACACGTGTAGTAAAATTATGGAAAACAAAGCATAATATTTTTTTAAAATAAATCCACATTACAACCAAAAACGTTTGCGGCACCTCTCTTCTCTTCTTTTTAATATACATACTTTTCTTTCGTTGGAACCACTACAACCTCTTTCTTATATATATATATATATATATATATATATATATATATATATATATATATATATATATATATATATAAATATATATATACAGACTAAAAGAGTTTTGAATTTATCATTTTGCCAAAAGAAAAATATTTGAATAAAAAGTGATGTTTCCATAATTTTCTTAGACCATTATTTTCTTATATAGGGTTAAAAAGACTGAAGTACCACCATTCAGTATTGAATGAAATGCTGTTATCGCAACCTCTTGAATTACAATTATAGAAAAGAAATAGTCTTGTGGACAAAAAGAAACGAAGATGTAACTTCTAAACCCACAACTGAAAAGTAGTAAGAGGTATGACGACTACAAACCCCCTTTACAAATGCGCGGATTTCATGCTTAGTTCCTTCGGGGGAAATTTTTTTTGTTCCTCTGGTTTGATGTTTCCAAGTAGGGTTCTTGTATATATCTCTTGTCAATGTTAATTTCCATGACACTAGTTGTGATTACAATACAGTGAACATATCTCAGAACAATCTCACTGCAAACACGGCAAAAGTCAGTCCTTTGTACGCGTACGCTTTCCCGAGTTTCAAAACCTGATAGCATTTCCTGTGTTTAGGTCCTTTCAATTGAGAGAAGAGGCGATCGTGATCCTTTTCTTCATGATCGAAACATTCTTTAGGATAGAAGTTGTAAACATGTCTTCAAAAGGTGTCGAAGAAATGTAAGAAAAGCTTTCATTTATCATTCGAGATTCTTTCGCCTTCTTCGTGCTTGGAATATTTTTATATTTCCAACTGGTATCGGCGGTTATTTTTCGAACCAAGTTAAGAAGACAGCATACTAAATACTTATTCTTTTAGAGTGACAGGCGTTTTAACATCGAAGATTTCAGTAACAGTATCTTGCATTTATAACTACAGTAGAATTCCTAACTACCAGACTAAGAAGGCCTTCCGGATATGAGGAATTGATTACAAAGTCCGGATATGAGGGGATATATTTAGATTAAAATAAACTGAAATCAGGTTTAACATTTATTTTCAGTTTTTTATAGTAAAAAAAAAGCTAATGGTGAGTGAAATATAACGGAATTGATTTTAATGAAAAAGAAATAAATTATGTAATGTTAATGAAAATTCATTAAATTAAGTATGTCACGTATGCAAAACAAATAATGTAACGAGGATTTTTTAATCGTTGGTCCATGATTATTCTTCTCAACTTTTTCCACATTTCGTTTTGCTTTTGTTCTTGAAATTTTTTAAACGAAAGACACTTTTTTTTTTAACTGCGTGCGTTATTTCAATCATCATAGCTGAATGCTGGCTTTCTTTCCATAAAACTAACAACCTTTTCAATAGCTTTTTCAATTTCAGTCCCGGTTTCATCACAATCATGCATCTCGTCGCTATCTTGTTGCAAATGTGTCACCTTGTTATCCTTTCCTCTTATTTCCTGGAATAATGCATACATATTTGAACATTATTTCAATCCTTCATGAGCCTTCAATCCTTAGCTATGATTAATTAATTATGAACATGTCATTTTCATTGATGATCGATTTCATTACGATTCTTCTGTTTAGCTTAGACAGTAATTATATATTCTTATTGCTCAGAGTAGATTCCAGTAGTGTTATAAAAAACCTCGGAGGATTTCAGTAAGATTTCTTCAATCATTTCTAAGATCCAATGTTTCAGAGCTTGAACTAACACTTGGACAATTTTGCTGTTACAGCCCGTAATTCGTAATATCAATCAACTTCAATTGATGAAAAGTAATAATCTGCTCATTGTTCCTATCGTTATTTCTGTGTAGAAACCGAATCCTCTTTCCTCATTTGTTGACTTTATCCTATCGCCGGTCAAATTGCCAAACGTTTCTTAAATAACCAATGGAAGACATAATAAAATTTTAGGTAGAAACTGCTTAACCCTAATAGTAGGGTTAAGTAGCGACTATTCAATATTTCATGTGGGAAGATTTGAAAACGGAGAATTCTCTCGCGGTAATTAATGCTAATCAGTGAGAGGGTTTCATCGTTAACTGGATAATGCGAGAAATGTAACAGCTGCTTCAGACAGTCAGTTATGTGCCATGCGTAGGGCACCTCGACACGGTGTAATGGCTAGCAAGCTAGTTTTGCTAGAATAGTTATGTATGATTAGTGAATTCGCTAGGTGCTCCTACTTTAGCGTTTGTGCCACATCTAAGCTACGCTTGGAAAATGTGCCATGGGTGACACACGCGTAGACGATCATGTATTGTTCGATACATGACTGACGAGACTGATTTTTTCATCGCATTATGTTGCCATTTCTTTCTGCGGTAGACCAGTTGCTATCCAAGGCTACAGAACCCTGCTATTTACTCATAGCTGAGGAGGGAGAATGGAATTCGAACTCGGTTCCCCGATTCCTCATTACTCCACCGTTGCCTCCTCATGCGTAGAAACCCCAATCATAACAAATGAACATGATTCAGGTCAAATCTGTTCATGTATATTTTCTATTCATAAGATACAAAGGAAGATATGAAGGTAATCAGCTGGGAATCTTTCTAAAATATTCTTGGTTCAGGAAAATAATTAGTCATCCTAACACCGTCGGCAGAAGTTCTACATTTAATTCGCGTCCTTAACTTTTGAATTACACCGCGTTTCTGTCTATATTTCTGAGATGAGGTATTATGTACATTATTTACATTATTCGGACTATTGTACTCATCTTTGTCGCCATATTTATCACAACGGTTCGGCCGTTGAACGCACCGGCCTTCTTCAGGTGTTTGGAATGTCGAACTGGACCCTTTATTTCGTTCACTGGAGTAGACTGTTCTAGTTCCACGTGCCATGTTTGATGGATGTCAGCTATCAGTTATCTCCTGTTAATTTTCCCTCTGAAAGTTCTCCACTGCCTTAACCAGGTATTGAACTCACACTCTTTGGGTCCTGTCACTGGATCTAACCAACGCCTTTATCGACTGTGCCATGTGTCCTTGAGGCAAGTGGAACTAGATTAGTCTACCCCAGTGAGCGAAATAAAGGGTTCAGTTCGACATTCCAACTACCTGAAGAAGGCCGGAGCGTGCAACGGCCGAAACGTTGTAATAAATATGGCGACAAAGATGAGGACAATAGTCCGAATAATGTAAATAGTGAACACCGCGAATATATCGGATTTTCGAGATCATGAGAAATGCTGCGCATGTTTGATGTGATGAGTCAGTTGTGCTTTGATTTTAGTGATGGTCATTTAAATATCTGTGAATCAGGAGCCCAAGTCCTGAACATCTAAGTAATAGAGGCGTTCACTAACACCAGTTATCACTGTAAGAACAGTAGTAGCAAAACAACAAGACCGGTCAGAGCAAATGTGGTACTATTAATGTTAATACGGGCTGTAGAACATCATTTACTTGCATTAGGATGATTGAAACACGCGCTTCTAAACAAAAATCCACTTATGTACAAAATGGTTAGAGGAGAGTTGCGTACTGGACATTTGCATCCCGGACAGTTACGTACCAGACAATTGCGTCTCTAGACAAATGCATCCCTGGATAATTGCGTACCTCTGATCATTTTTTGAATGTTTTAAAAAGCGAATTACCATACATTTTGTAAAAAACATAGGTAGTAATTATAAATTAAAAAAATAAATAAAATAAAAAAAATAAAAGTTTATTTTTTGTTTAAAGTGCAATGACAGATTAACAGTGTTGTAAGATCACTCTGCAAATCACCAATATGTTTTTGTTTCATCGGCGTTTTTCTTAAGATAGTAATATCTGTAATTTTTCTCGTCCACAAATATTCTTCTACGAGTATTTGATTTTCGGAAGTTAACCATGGGTTCCAAATAAAAATACAATCTATAAAATCCAGAATCTATTAAATGTTTGTGATACGCACTACTGGAGTGAACTGAACCTGCTAGTTTAATTTTCTCTTGCTTTTTAGAAACGAAATTTTCCTCTCTTTTTTAATTATGGTAACTATCTTTTTGCTTGTTTAAAGTAATTAAAGATATTGGTGTGTAAATTTCTATATTAAACAACTCTTTTTCCAAAAAAAAAAAAAAAAAAAAAATGGTAACTTCAAAAAATTATCAGAGGTAAACAATTATCCAAGGACGCATTTGTCTAGGAACGCAAATGTCCAGGAAGGCATTTTTCTGGTACGTAAATTTTGTCCGGGACTCAAATGTCCAGTACGCAACTGTCCGTCCATCCATAAATAACAAATCAAATGACGCTCTGTAGTGTTTAATGATAGGAACATGTTCTACCTTCATGTAAGTGATGGTTGTTTGCGTATGTGGTATCGACCGAGGAAAAGCCATTTTCCAGAGTGTATTCGCCCACAACACGTAGGCCCAAATCCTAGGATCATCGCATAATGTGACATGTTGAAATACTCGCTCTTTAATCAGGAAGACAATGTGGTTTTCCACAAATATATCGCCGACTCAATATGCTGTGTAATATCATCGACAACTTTCCTGGCCGGCACAATCGTCAAACCCGTCCCTTATTGAACAGGCATGTGATATATCGTTCACCTGCCTAACATTGTTGCAGTATTGCGTCAACAGGTGCAAGAGAAATTCAATAATGTATAGCCAGTGACTTATTTCTGCCCAAACCTTTAGACGCTCGAGGACGTCGACGTGGCACGAGATTCCATTTTCACTGTTTCACATATCTGGCCGTTTTCCCCGAACACTTTCTCAGCACTTCCGAAACAAACTGCGTATTTGTCTTCTGTCCAGGAGGCGGATGTTTCCAAGATGTTTGTCATTTCAGCTTGTTGACGATCAGCCAAATCATGGTTGCTCGCCAAGTGATATTTCATTACGTCTTGAAATGACTCTTGCCCATTATATGCCTTACCTAAAGTTTTTCAGTTTCAGCTTCTTTTCTTTATATGTGCCATGTCCTTTCAGGACGTAGGCGATCATGACTCTCCACCTCTCTCTATCCTTTGCAGTTCTCCACAATTTCCTTCCCTCTGCTACCTCCCCCAGATCACGTTCTGTCATCCACTTGCTTAAGTCCGCCAGGTATATCACGCGTTGTTTTCCCTTGTCTCTCTTTCCCTCTATTCGACCTGTGAGTATCAGATTCTCCAGGTCCTCCTTCCTCATTATGTATCCTATAAACTTCAGCTGCCTTCTCCTGATGTTAAGTATAAGCCTCATCCTTGTTTGCAATCTCTAAGACCATATCGTTGCTCCCACGCTCGTTCAATGATATCCTTAGCATCCTTCTGTATAAACATATTTCTGTCGCCTTGAGTCTTTTCTTCATCTTTCACCTAAAGAAGGGCATATGTCACGAAACATTTCAGTATTCTTTTCTTTGTTACCAAAGAAATCCTCCTGTCTCAGTGTCGCACTTACCGTCCTCTGTCAAGACGCTTCCCGAATATTTAAACTTTCGCGTCTACTTGATTCTACTGTTCCCGACCTGCAAATCGCATTTCGGGCTCATCTTCTTACAGGTGACCATGCATTCTGTTTTCTTGTTGTTTATTTTTAATCCTTTCTTCTCACTTTCCGTTGCAATTTTTCCGAAAAGAAAACAATACTTTACACACAGGGATCTTTTTCATTAGTTTTCGCGAAATTCACCAAACGTCAGAATAAAAAAGCCATCCCCACCAAAAAAAAATCAAAAACTATATCACGTCGTTCAGAGTGGTGTCTACACGTGTTATATGCGAGAAAGTGGGAAAAACTTTTTCAGGTTCGATCCCTATAGCCGGCTTCCTGATGTTGGATTGAGAGACAAACAGGTGAATGATGAAAGTACTGCTGAAGTATGATGAAAATGTAATAAAGATTTTTATCAAATGTTGTAGCCAGGAATTTTTTCGTGCCGAATAAGCTAACGTTTTTTGGATTTTAAATTTAGTCTACTCCGACTAGATATGTTCTTTTCCCAAGTTAGTTCGTATACTGCATTGTGCTACTAATAGTTTTACGATAAATGTTAATATTGACATTACAGACCTGAATATGACTATAGAGAATTGTGATATCCGTGCACTTTCAGTAGATTCTTTTCCCTTTTAGTCAGACTGGCATTTTATATCGAAATAGTGGCCTCTTCAGTTAAGGTGACTTATGCCATTTATTTGTTATATTCCTCCTTATTTTTTATTTTTACTGAAATTCCATTTAGTGCTGAATAAGTCTTATCGTTTCTTGTTCTAAAATTTATAACAAAATGTTCTGTCTATATTTCTGAGATCAGATATTATGTACACTGTTTACTTTATTCGGACTATTGTCCTTATCTTTGTCGCCATATTTATTACAACGTTTCGACCCTTCAGTATCTGTCTATATTTCTGAGGTGAGATATTATGTACACTGTTTACATTATTCGGACTATTGTCCTCATCTTTATGGCCATATTTATCACAAAGTTTCGGATCTGGATCTAACTAACGCCTTTATCGGAGCGTACAAACGATCCGATAAAGGCGTTGGTTAGATCCAGTGACAGGACCCAAAGAGTGTGAGTTCAATACCCGGTTAAGGCAGTGGAGAACTTGCAGAGGGGAATTAACATGAGATAAATGATAACTGACATCCATTAAACATGATACGTGGAGCTAGAACAGTCTACTCCAGCGAGCGAAATAAAGGGTTCAGTTCGACATTCCAACCACCTGAAGAAGGCCGGAGCGTACAATGGCCGAAATGTTGTAATAAATATGGCGACAAAGATGAGGACAATAGTCCGAATAACATAAATAGTATAACAAAATCTTATAATTTAATAAAGCAAATACATATCATAAATACATTAATAGTCGTGATTATAAATAATAAAAAATAAAAGCGATAAACAAAAGAAACAGAAGGAATCGGTGTCTTACTCTCCCTACTTCCTTCCAAATATATATATATATATATATATATATATATATATATATATATAGATAATATTAGTGGTAAATATACATATATATGCAAAATCCACAGGTGCATATATACACATGTATATTTTAGAATAAAAAATTTCCGAGAGGATAAAATCCAGGTAGAACTCAATGTCCAGGACAGAGTAAGGATATAATAAAAAGGCTTAAACACTAATATTCCATGGTCATAATTTATTCCATTGGAATCGTAAATACGATCCAATTCATCAGACCTACAAATAACAAAATTTGTAGGTCTGATGAATTGGATCGTATTTACGATTCCAATGGAATAAATTATGACCATGGAATATTAGTGTTTAAGCCTTTTTATTATATATATATATATATATATATATATATATATATATATATATTGTGACGTACCTTTGATTTCGTTAGCCATATAGTCATTAGGCTTAAAAGCCCCAAAACCACCAAATCCCAATTAGAAAGATAAATAAAATTACAATGATTTAAACTTACCAGTGAACATGTCCTATGATTACCTTCCCTTTTCTTTGTTCTTCTCTTTCTTTCTGCCTTACCTTCTCTTCCACCCTCATGCCAAGGTCACATGAACTTTGAGGCGAATCCAACCCGAAAATGACCTGGTCCCAAAATCACACGACCACGAGTTAAGCCCAGACACCATCAGGTCGCCCTACTGCGATTACAGATCCTGATTAGGATTGCTTGGATTTTTGGTCACCAAGCACCCCCTTGTGATTTGCACCCCATTCCCCTACGTATCCGGTCAAGGACGCAGGGAAACCAAGGGGACAAAATTTGGGGATAGGGAAATCTAAAAAAATAAGAAAAAAGTTTCCTGTCCGACCAGCTGTGAATGAAAACCGATAAGCGAATCACTCCGATTCTTATATGGGCAGCTCACCGGAATAAAGAAAACGGCAAAGTCTGTCAACTATACAAAGAAAGGGTTACTACATACTAAGCCGAATTAACCAATGAAGGTCTGTACGTGTCAATGTAAAAATTAGGCTATTCCAAAAGAAAAACGTTTCCCAAAAATTGTCCGCCGCCGAAATATTTTTTTCGTATAAGGACTCGGCGTATTAGATTACTATGAGGAGATATCGACCCAACTGACTCATGCGTTTGCCGATCAAGACATTTAAGTAATCTCTTGTTTTGATCATTATATATATATATATATATATATATATATAGTTTGTTTCTGAATTATTGATATTTGTGATCTGGGTTAGTTTCATCTTCGTTGAAAGTAACCGAGGATTTATTCATCTGAGAAAATTTAATATCTGGTGGTTTCAACTAAAAATGAAAAAATAAATCAAGTATACTATTTTTACGTTTAGCACACAATATCAACAACTCATGCTTAAATAAAAATGGCTACGGCAAATTCTGCTGGTTTAAGCTGCTTTGATAAGAATTTGTTAATTCATTTAAAAGAATCAGCTCAACTGCTTTCCGAATAATGTACACTAAGCTAAGTTTAGGAATTAATTGATCATTCGAGCTTATAGATGCGTGTGACAAATAATGTAATAAAACGAAGAAAAACATGTTTTAGGCGAATAGTAAAAAACAAACAAAAATTGACAAAGATATGAGACAACATCGAGTTTTTGTTAATGTCGTAAATCGATCAAAGTTACAATAGAAAACAACGAAATTTTAAAGCATTTCACCCCAAGCAAGGCAGGAGTGCCACTAGCACGCAAGGGGTTACAGACAGTGAGAACAAAGAGTAAAGAGAGGTGATGGAGGAAAGCATATAGAAAAGGACGGGGATCAGAATCAAGGCATCAGAAGATGTCGATTCACATTACATTTGAATATTTGAAGATTATAGTTATCAGGGAAGCAGGTAGGAGGAAGAGTGTTTCCATCTCTGTCCCATAATGATTGTTTCATTTACGTACAAATTTCATAGACTAAATGGAACAATCATTATGGGACATAGGTAGAATAATATAGAAGAATGGCTACTTTAATAATCAGATTAAATTCAAACAGGAGAGAAAACATTTTTTTTTAAGCATTTCACCCCAAGCAAGGCGGGAGTGACACTAGCATGCAAGGGGTTACAGACAGTGAGAACAAGAGTAAAGAGGGGTGTTTGAGAAAAGGATATAGAGAAAGACGGGAATCAGGATCAAGGCAATTGAAGATGTCGATTGACATTACATTTGAATATTTGAAGATTATAGTTATCAGGGAAGCAAGTAAGAAGTAGAGAATTCCACTGTCGGGAAGTGTGAGGGTAGAGGCGGTTTACATTTAATTGTTTCGGTAGTAAAAGGGTGAGAGCGAGATGCCATCTTAGTAAGACGGTTAAATTCATGCAATTGGGGTACCAGTGAAAATAGCTCATGAGAGCAGTTGCCATGAAAGTATTTGTAGAAAAGACAAAGGGAAGCCACAGTATGTCTGTGAGAAAGTGACTGTAGCCGAGATGTCAGATAAGGACCTATCATATTGCATATCCGTCTCTGGATTTGGAAGAATTAACTTATTTTTGCCCAGTTTGTTTAGGGATCAAAAAATATCAAGATAGCTGAGCGTCTTCTTCTTTTATGTGCTGTGTCAGAACGTGTTTTAGAACGTAGGTGATCATGGCCCTCCACATCTTCCTTTTCCTTGTAGCTTTTAATATGTTTTGTGTTCTTGTTATTTCTCCCAAACCTTGTTCTACCATCCATTTACTCAAGCTCATCAGCTACGTTACGCAGCACTTTCCTTTGTCCCTCTTTTCCTCAATCCGTCCTTTGGGTATCAGTTTTTCCAAGCCCTCCTTCCTCATTGCGTACCCCAGAAATTTCAAATGCCTCTTCCTGATATTTGATTATAGGCATCCTTTTTGTTTGCATTCTCTCCAAAGCCTCGTTGTTGCTCAGATGTTTGGTCCAGAGTATCCTCAGCAGCTTTCTGTAGAACTACATGTCTGTTGATTCATACAGGAGGACAGATATCACGTAACAGTTCAGTAGCCTTCTCTTTGATTCTAACGAAATTTTTCTGTCTCTTAATACTCTGCTTAGCTTTTGGAATGCAACTTTGGGTACAACAGCAAAAGCGGTGAGGAGAGACACCTTGGGCAGCATCAAAACTAGAATCATTTTAACCAACTCATTAAACATGGGAGATAATACTCTTAACATAACCCACCATTAGTAACATAAGTAAACAGCATTCGTACCGCGGTATTTTCAAAAACCACGTTTAAAATGTCGATTAGTCGTCCTACGGCCATTGTCTGCGATGGACGTTACTCCAAGGAAGCGTACGAAAATTGTAACGCATCACGAACACACTGTCAAACCTTACCAGTGAGCAAATCAAAGTACTATAGACTGGCCCGGAAACTCTCCTGATTTAAATCCAATCGAGAATCTGTGGTCAATCTGCAAAGAACGACTTCGTGGAATGGACATACGAAGTACGAACATGTGCCCTGGGTCATGTTTCATTAGACAAATACTAAAATAATAACGGAATTATTCGTTTTGTTTCAATTAATTTACACAAGGGTGTACAAAGGTAATTTTTTGAAGAGGTTAAAAATGAAGCATTTTCGGTGACCGGCTGCACTGTAAAGAAGTAATATTTTTTAGGGTGGGGTTGAAAATAAAAAAAAAAGAAATAAGTAAAAATATTCAGGGGTCATACTATACATGGGGTCGTCTTATACACGATTATGTGCAGTACTTATATTCAGGTGTTAAATTAAATTTGAGAATAAAAATAATCTTGAAATATGAGATACAATATTTCTTTAATCACTTAATCGCAAATAATCTTGGAAAAGGCATGGATCTATCGCCTCTCCCCAGTTATGGTTTAAATAGTAGGACTTTTATTTCGGAAGTCATTATCTCCAAAAGTAAAAAAAAATGTTCTTACTATCCAAAAATATTTCAGCATTAAATAACCCATAAAACTGTTGATAACCCGTAAAAACAAATCAATCAATCAATCCATTTGAGTAAAACTCTAAAATTTTACATGTTTCATTTTGTGATATGTTTTTAGGGAATGTATCGTTCAAGAAAAGGCAAATTAAATTTAGCCTGACTTAAATTCGACGAAAATCTAATAAATTGGCAGCCTTAACTCGTCGACTGGAAGGTGATAAGTGTGACTGAGGTAGTGCTGAGGAAATATAATATCAGTCAGCAGTACTGAACATAAACGAACAATAAAATAAAGTAAAAATTCACACGGAGAGAGATGCGGAAACACAAACACATAGACATAATTAAAAAAAATATATAAATGCTTATTTTCATAGAATTATTACAATTAATATTAAAATATCAAAAATACACAGAGATTTTTAAAAGTTATATATTTTTAAATTTTAGCATCTAAGTTAAACCAATAGTATATTTTGTTAAAGATTGTAATTATCCCGACAAACACTGATGACCTAGAGTCGCCCCTGATATATATATATATATATATATATATATATATATATATATATATATATATATATATATATCGTACCTATCAAGACTAATATCCAAGTCCTCATAAATACATTGGACACTATTGGGGGCAATATGCTGGCGCAGTAGACAAGCACTATCAGTGGTTTACTTTCTTCACGCCGCTGGGGAGTATTATTGTATTTTGCTGGTGTAATAAAGATTACCATCTCATTTCCAACCTCAGATTATATATATATATATATATATATATATATATATATATATATATATATATATATATATATATATGTATATATATATATCATCATCACGAAAGAGTGCAAAAATTTCTTAGCTCGACAGATGTATGTCCGAATGACAAAACATAGATTTTTTTTATCTTAATCATTCTTTCAACACCTCCTTGTATACTTTAATATTTCATTTCTGAGATGATTATTTTTCAATGGACTTATCTTATTTCTAACTATTGGTCTCAGTTTGGTTGATATAAATGTTATTATAATTGTTTATACGTATATTGCTGTCATCTTAGAAATGAAATATTCAATTATGAAAAGTGGTGAGAAACCTCAAAGCTTAATGTCAAAACCATCTCACATTAAATACAAAAAGCTCCACAAACACATTATCAATGTTCTTTGGGATGGTGACGTAGTGGATATAGGAATTGATTATACATGCGTTGCTGTGATCGTGAGTTCAATCCCTGAATCTGGTAGAAAAATACCAGTTGAACAATAACTGGCATCACAAGGACAAAAATAGCACGACAAAAGAATGGACATCTGATGAGAGCCAGAGTGCACTTGGTTGAAACGTTATGTCTATAATAACATCTGTATCAACCAAGATGGTAACAATAGTTGGAAATATTGCAAGTATACGTCATTTTTTTACGTTTTTAAAGTAATGCAACCAATAATACAACTTCAAAAGAGTCGCTGGGAAAGGTTCACTGACCGTAGGTATATTGATGGTCTGAAAATCTTTACAAGAACAAAAATGGAATGCAAACAAACAGTAAAAGTCAGAATACGAGAATTAAATTTGGATTTGAGAAATATGCAGAAGGGAAAACGAGAAACAAGAAAAAATAAATGAACTATCCAACCAGGAAATCATTTGGAGCTTCAGCGAAAATGACGGCTACAAATACCAAGGCATCTTGAGAAGTGACATCATCATGGAGAAAGATATTAAAGGAAAAATCAGCTATTAACACGTCATAAGAAAAAATATTGTAGAGTAAAATAGTCAGCAGGAACTTAATGAAATATACACTTCGGCAGTTTCTATTGTGGGGTAAGCCATGACGTTTTGTAAACGAACACACTTAGTAACAAAAAAGCCTGGATCAAGACAAAGAAAAATGATACTTAAAACGCTACACCTATACGAAAATGTCGACAATAATAATCAGCAGTAAGGCACACGACAAACGCACAATAGAGAGAAAATAAAGACAACTAACAAAAGGCAAAAATTGCACTGAATCTAACAGGGTTATGAACAAAAGCCGGTAGGAATAACAATTTTATAAACATGCATGTCAATTAGATTGTTCAACTGTCGAACTCTCTGCCTTGAGCAGAGAGGAACCCGGACGAAACTTTCGCCCGGACCCGTTTATGCGGGTTCTACGGGAATATTCTTTGCCGAACATACGGGCTCGGAGAACCCAAGGTAAACTCGTGGGAGGAGGGTATTAAATATTAACACGCATGTCAGAAAGCATGTAACGGTAATGTCAGGTAAATCGATGTGAATATAGTTACGTGGGTAAAACTAAAAGACAAAAATCTGAAGTACTTTAGCAGGGACCCAAAGACAAGAGTATAAGAAGCACTTAAATGAACGATGATAAAGACAACAAAGGAAAACAGCAAATGTAGATCGCGTGGAAATATAGATGAAAAAAAAGCAAACTACGTAATCAGTAAATATAGAAAGTTTGGCCAGAAAGAATACAAGAAAAGGCATGACTTGATGGGAAAGGTGATCTATACTGAAAACTGTCCAAAACCTTTTCATTAGAATATATCCTAAAGAATAAAACAAAATCCTCTTTAACTGACATTCAAACAAATCATCCAGTCCAAAACAGAACTTGGTAACCTAAAACGAGAAAAGACCGTTTCAAATGGCGAATTTCACTGTTTAATGCACTGGGTGGATATGCAAAATATTGGATTTAAATTATACCAAATTGATTGAACATTGAAGTCAACACTCATCGGTGACAGGGTGTTTCATGTTAGACGCAATCGTCAGGCGCTTTTATATATACACACGCTCTATCTCTGATATTGAGCACATTATCCCCAAAATATAGCAAACCTTAAAACTACACACACACACACACACATATATATATATATATATTCACATTATGCATTTATTTTTCTCTCTTCACTTACATTTTATCTAACAACATATATATATATATATATATATATATATAGATAGATAGATATATGATGAGCTAAAATGTAAGTGAAGAAAGAAAAACAATGTCTTCTAAAATCTTTCATATAACACAAGAGTCATAGATTTTGTCTCTTTATATATGTGACTATATATAAAAAGAACCTGAAGTAAAACAAAAGAAAATAATTCAGAACTAAGCTAGAACTCGGACTTAAGGAAACTGAAGACGCCGTCTGATCCATGACTTTTTTTAATTACTGAAGTCAGTAATATATATATATATATATATATATATATATATATATATTCACGAAAAAATCCAAAGAATTACTCAGACCGACAGACATCTGATATATGCACAAATGACAAAACATCAGATTCTTATCTTCATCATTTCTTTCAGTTCCTCCTGTGTATAATTTAGCATTTCATTTCTGAGATGACTATTTGTCAATATGCTTATGTTATTTCAGCCTAAGATCAAATAAAGTCGGAAGAGATACATCACTTTAGAATATTCTGTTAGGTACTCTATTTAAATTTTCTTCATAAAGTTGAATACTTGTGACATTCTCTCGTTCTGTGTAAGACGATAAACTATTAGGCTGGTGTAAAAATAATGTCGTTTTTTGACGTTCAACTTCAAAAGAAAAACGACATTAATTTTGCACCATCCTAATACATCCGTGTACGGGGTAAGACGATTAACTACATCCAACAGCAAGGCCTCTGATCAGAATGTTTTGAGGAGTGTGGAACCACCTCATAATTGTTGGTGTTCCCAGGTCCACCATGACCCGGGGTGGTAGCATCTGTCAGGGTCCCAGTTATGGGCAAATAGTTAAGCCCCAAAAGGGGTCAAAACACTATGAAAGTATAAAAATAGGTTTTAATAGCAGGAATACATTTTTGGAAAAATTATTACCAGCAGTACATTTTTGAAAAAGAAAAATATTTCCACCAATATATTTTTGGAAAAAAATTACCAGCAATACGAATTTGGAAAAAAAAAAATTACCAGCAATATATTTTTGCAAAAGAATATTTTACGAGCAATACATTTTTAGAAAAAAAATATTACCCTGCAATAAAATTCTTGTTGGCATAAAATAAACCATTGAGGTTGTTATGGCATAAAACAAACCAAACCAACGTGACATTCTCAGCATTTATCCAGTTATCCAGAATTGTAGTATCATAGCGTTTTGTAATCTATCTGCGATATTCTTCGTTGGAAATTTTCATTTTTGCAGTATATTTGGATTAATGAGATCAGTCAATTTTGCATTAATATAAAAGGCGGTAAGTTGATAAATTTATCATCAATTCTGACCAAGCGAAATCAATCATTCAATATTTTCTCTTCGTACATTTATGTCCTGGGTATCACGATAAACTACATCTAAGTTTTAATAGGAGCAGTAAATTTTTTTGATAAAAATTATTGCCAGCAATACATTTGGAAAAAATATTACAAGGAATAAAAATCTAGTCGGCATTAAATAACCCATTAAGTTTTATATGTCATAAAACAAATCAAGGCAAACCACAAAGAATACTTATTATTCATACATATATATATATATGTGTGAACATTGAAGACAACATGCAGAGGCGACAGGCTGTTTCATGCTAAACGCAATCCTCAGGCACGTTATCCCATAAATATACCAAAAACTTTATAATGAAAAGCGGCTTGGATTGAGTATTCGGAGAGCCGAGTTCAAATTCCAGACAAATCCATTACATTCACTTACGTGCTAATACCCTTGGGAAAGGTGTGAATCCTCCTCTTCTCCCTCTAGCTATGGGTAAATAGCAGGACAGACTGGGTTCTATAGCCTTGGATGGCAACTGGTCTAGGAGAAGGACAACTCTGAATTCAAAACTTACGGAGGGTCGTTTGGGGACCTTGTGGCACTTAGTTCACCAGGTCTCTGTATTCGAGCCTTCAAAAGTGTTGGATGGCCCTGCACGAAACCTTCACCACTATAATCAAATCTCATGTGCTGTTGTCGGGCTGGCGGTTTCCTGGGAACTGATTTGCTTGACTCTCATACGTCGAATTCGAGAGTCAAGTATATATATGTATAAAATTGTTGGCATTAAATAACACGTTGATATGCCATAAAACACACACACACACATAAACAAATATATATATATATATATATATATATATATATATATATATATATATATATATAATGCTATTAAACGGATATATTAAAAATTATTGTATGTTAAAAAAAAGCAGCAGGAAGTAATAATAAGTCAACTTAAAGTGGTTAATCAAAAAAAGATCAACCAGAAAAGGCTAAGTGCTTTTCGATCCTTGCTCTTCGAAGCCAATCGAGGACAAAAACAAAGATTGTTTTCCCAACGTTA
This sequence comes from Acanthosepion lycidas, assembly GCA_963932145.1. Lineage (NCBI taxonomy): Eukaryota > Metazoa > Mollusca > Cephalopoda > Sepiida > Sepiidae > Acanthosepion > Acanthosepion lycidas. Next base: position 108,347,578 of record OZ010589.1, on the reverse strand, counting down.
TTTATTGCTATTTTTTTGATATCGATATTGTTTCGATTCAACTCTTTACGGTGACATATTTTTTTATCCTTCTTATTCTTTTCTCTATTGTTTTGTTTTCATATACAGTTTTCTTATGTCTATTTTTATAGCCTCAACAAAGTTTTCTACCCACATCCCTAGATTATTTAAGTACACATCGGAATTAATTAAGGAATTAAATAATCTTATAAAACTATTGGGAAAATTAGAACAGCTCGCTCCAACTAATTACTTTTAAAACTTTGTTTAGAGTATCGAGACTGTTTTACTCATATTGGTTTTCGCCTGACGAGATCGAAGTAAAATCATAGTGTGACTATTGAATGTGCATTAATTAGTGACAAATAACTACTAAAATTGACCAGCTAAACAGTGAATACCAATCATTTGAGAAGCACTGTTCCTTTCATACTTCGACAATATTCGTTTGGGTAAGTACCTTATCTTGCTTGGCTAGTGTAGTTATACCAGTACCAACACTGTTCACACAAAGAGACTGCAATTACTAGTGTCTAAGAGAGTTGACAGATCGTTGGAACCAAGTACAAAGAGTGTTCCGAATCTATCTTGACGATAATTCTATGGAAGTGAACCGTATTCTAACATGGCTTGGAATTATGTATGCCGCCGTTGGCCTGCTAAAAGGGACGGCATTTTTGTTTGAGGCTTTATTTCTTATTTGCCTAGTTACCTAGGCTTTCAACGTCATCCGGAATTAAATTTAGTGCAATTAAGGCAAGACTTGATGACCTGGCCTATGCTTATGATGGTACAACCATTGATCGTGCTGAACTCAGTTGCCGAGGGGAACAATCTTGTGTTCATATATCTTTGCGACGTGCCAAATCTATTGTTATTACTAGGTCCGATAAGGGTGTGGCTGTAGCGATAGTGAAGTTTGCCGTTTACGTAAACAAAATGATAACAGCTTTAGAAAAAGTAGAGAAATTTATGAAATTGGGACTTGATGCCACGCATGACTGAACCAAGGCCATTGAGCTGAAATCATATTAATCCACAATTGGTGTTTTCGTCCCAACCTATGTTGAGATCTCTTTGTAAGGATGTTCACGTGAGCTCAGTTATTTACAGTTATAAATGTCAGTTTGAAGCTGAATATATATTGGGTTGGAGACTAGAACAGATATGAACTAGAACTCATATGTCATGAGAGATTCGATAATTTACAAAGGCAGTGTTTAAGGCAGTGGAGAGCTTTCAGAGGGAAATTAACAGGAGATAACTGATAACTGACATCCATGGCACGTGGAACTAGAACAGTCTACCCCAGTGAGCGAAATAAAGGGTTAAGTTCGACATTCCAACCACCTGAAGAAAGCCGGAGCAAACAACGGCCGAAACGTTGTAACATATATGGCGACAAAGATGAGGACAATAGCTCGAATAATGTAAACAGTGTACATAATACCTCATCTGAGAAATATAGACAGATACTGAAAGGCCGAAACGTTGTAATAAATATGGCGACAAAGATGAGGACAATAGTCCCAATATTGTAAATAGTGTACATAATACATCATCTCATAAATATAGACAGATATTGAAAGGCCAAAATGTTGTGATAAATATGGCGACAATGTGTTGTAGAGTTATTTCACAGTGGAGGCTTGTATTTGTACTAAATCGGTCCTAAATAGTTCGACGTACAAAAGGTTAGGAACTTAATATAATAGGTATTACGCAGAGTTATCTTCTTGTGGTCGCTGACTACTTTCGTATTCGACTAACTGTCGACTACTGTCGTCCGACATCGACTGACCCTGGTTTCTCTTACTACTCCTACTTATATTAGATGGGAGAGTCTATTAACTATAGAATAGGGGTGTTTCACCATAACACAATGATGAGGAAAATCGTCTGAATAATGTAAATAGTGGACATAATACCTCATCTCAGAAATATAGACAGATACTGAAGGGCCGAAACATTGTGATAAATATGGCAACAAAGATGAGGACAATGGTACCAATAATGTAAGTAGTGTACATAATACCTCATCTCAGAAATTTATGAAAATTTCTCGGACATATATGTATAGGGTGGGGAAGCAAAATTTACAATAACTTTCTTTGTAAATTTTGCTTCCCCACCATATATATATATATATATATATATATATATATATATATATATATATATAAAGATATTTTTGGTAGTACAAAATTTTATCACTGCCATGAACAGACAAAAATTAGTGTTATTATTTCCACTCATGATAATAAAAACTAAAAATGAAAAACGGGCTAGATAACCGGTTTCGTACCTCGCTCAACAGAGCTAAATCGAGGTAAATAGAGTAAATTATATAACAAAAAAAAGAACAAGTTTATTATTGGGTAGAAGAGAAAAAATAAATGGTAATTAGTTGGAGGCCTAATATAAAGTCCTTCTGTTTACAAAGAGAAGGCTTTAATGATGGCTTCCAACACTTTTAGGTGATAATTTGAGTGGGACTTGCTAAAGATGGTAAAAGCATCCGCACTAAAACTGAAATCACAATTATGGCTATTTATAAGGTGTTCTGCGATGGAAGACCCATACGTATTAGTCAGAATGCCCGAAGGAGTGTACTTCCGGTTTCGGTTTTTTGCTGGAACGTGTTGTTTTATTCTAGCATTTAGCCTTTGCGTCGTTCTTCCTATGTAGTACAAACCGCAACTACATTTAAAGGAAAAAAAATTGTGAACTATTATGGTGTGGTGAGAGAACATCCTTACGTATAGATGGAAGAATGGGCCTGTCAGAGAAAACAACACGAGTGTTAGCGGCAAAGTAACAATGTCGAACTGCGGTAGAAACCTCCTTAGTAAACCTGTCGCTGATACTACCTAGCCAAGGAAGGCGGAGATACACAGGATATCTCTCTACTATAGTGGGTTTCACTTAGTTAAATTCAGCAACTTTGTTCTTGATAATCGCTTGAACAATGCCCAATGGGTAGGCATTGTTGCAGAGAGTAGAAGTAATAAACCTCAGTTCATCATTCAACTTGATTTCCGAACATTAGAGCCCTATGCGTAAAGGTCTTAATTAAATTAATTTTGTGTTTCCTGGGATAAAAAGAATTCCAACGGATATAGAAACCAGTAAACGTCGGTTTACGGTACACAGACGTAATAAAACCTGACGTAGATCTGCTGACGAGTGCATCGAGAAAGGGAAGAGATAATTCAACCTCCTTTTCCTGTGTAAATTTCAAGGCCGGATGTATATTGTTAAGGGACGCAAGAAATTGGTCCGCTTTAATTTTGTTATCGAAGAGACAAAAAGTGTGATCAATGTAACGGAAAATAAATGTCAGGTTTATCGGATCTTAGTAGTACACTCTCTTCCTGGAACTCAAGAAAGATATTTGCTAAGATGGGCCCCAATGGGGAACCCATTGAAACACCATCAATCTGCCTGTACATGATGCCGTCGAAACTGAACTCAACTGACATTGTGGCAAATTTCATCAATTCAACAAACACGTCTTCCGGAATAACAAGAAGAGACAATTGAACACGATATTGGGCATCAGCACATATATCGATAGTCTCAGCAAGTGGAATGAAAGTAAATATACTGGAGATATCATATGAACACATAAATTTATCGGTTGGCGAATAACACTGCATAAAACGGGAAAATTCAAATGAATCTTTAATACAAGCAGAGTTATATTGCTCCAAAACCGGTTGCAGTATAGTGGAAAGCCATTTAGCCACACCAGAGATAGAATATTTATATATATATATATATATATATATATATATATATATATATATATATATATATATGTGTGTGTGTGTATGTGTGTGTGTATACTAATTTAAGACTATAACTAATTGCATACATTGTTTAGTAAAAGGCAGTGAGCCTATTCTCTTTTCTGTCAACGTTTGTCTCCAGTGAGAAGCTCTTAGGACTGCGCCATAAATGCGTTGATAGAATTGACGCAGTTATCAGTTTGCCTAGCGAAAATGGGATAACTACTAGCATCGTATGAGAAACACTTATTCGGTGTTAGCAACAACAAATTCTAATACCTGAATGACAAGTTCTCGTATTGACCATATACGAACAGAGAAAATGGAATAGTTAACAGTTAAAATCTCTCTCTCTCTGTGTATATAATGTATTGGCTCACTCCCACCAAAACAGCAAAATGTCAGAACGCTGGGAAAACCAAATAAAAGAAATTAATGAAATTTTCCTTGTCCGTCGTATTTAACAAAAGATGTTTAAAAGAAAGGTTGCTGTCCAAATACACATTAATCAAATTACACGACCCGGGGGTATCCATCAAGGGACATAACACCAGCTCATTCCGGGGAAACCGCGTGAAACGACAACAAGCAATATAAGCAAATAAAATTATTCTTACAAAAAATACACGACACCAGTGGTACAATAGACGATATGGACAGTTTTTTGTATTCGCTAACACCACGAAACGGAAAAAAAATATGAAAGAACGCTAAAAAAACTAATTAATAAAATTTACCTTGTCCGTCATATTTAACAAAAGATGTTTAAAAAAAAGGGTGCTTTTCAAATATATATTAATCACACACACACGCGCACACACACATATATAGATATATATACATGTATACATCTATATTACAATGAATCATTCATACAAAAAGTAGATTAGTAAAGTTAATGATATAAAAAGGCGAAATCCCCTCGCAAACAAAATTTTAAAGGTGCATTAACCTACAAATCATTCGATGAATGTCATGATCCTTATTTAAAAAAAACTATAAGCTGTATAAGGTCTTTCTTTAATACGCAAGTACTTTCAACTGTACATTCAGTCATCTTCAGGCATGCAAATTATTTTATTTTGGTAAAATTCAGGTAGCATCCGGGACGAAAAAATTAAATGCGAATCGAAATATGTTTTGCTTTTTGTTTTTTGAAATGCGTTATTGTTAACGGACACAAACTTCTGGAGCATGCAGTCGCAACGCTAAGGTTGGATTCTTTGAAAATTTAAGACTGTGCGTGTTTTACTAATATAGCAATTTGAGGGTTTTTTGTTGTAGGAGTCTATCAGTCAATGTGGCAAGAACTAAATTGTTCAATAAATAAAGTAATGTCTCAGTTGTCATCCGGAAAATCCGCACGTCGAACCAGCTCACTCAGATCAAATATGTGGGGCCGTTCAATTTATATTCGCAAACGAAATTTTAAATGTGCATTAACCTACCAATGATGGACTTTCCTCTCGAGTTCAACGTATGAGGTTCCGACGACCACGAATTAATTATCTGCATGCCTATGACGGCCATGGATTTTGAGACCGGCTCGAGAATCGTACAAAAGCCCACAAACAGTACAGAAGAATGTATTGTATTCAAGTGCAGCAGGAAAAGTGTTAGCTGTCTTTTTTTGCTTTCTCGTTTCATGATGGTTACTTCTCAGTGCAGCTATATCAATGTTTTACTTCTTTAGTTCCAATGCAACCAGAGCTGTTTTTCTTTCTGGTGATGAGTTGTTGTCTTGGAGAGTTCACACATTCCAAGTGCCAAGATGAAGTTGATGTTTCGTAGAGTTTTTTTACAGTAGCCGGATATGTGTGGAACTAATAAGATGTAGTTGTCAGAAAGCCAACACGATGACTTGTTTCAAGTGGTGAAGGCTTGTGCCATCCACACTTTCTGGATCTGTCGATAAAAACATTATGTTTAGATGTAACAGAGTCTATCTTCTTCAATTACTTTAAAGTACTTTCATCAAAAAACATTTTAAATTAATGCAGTTACTGATATAACAGAAATATTAATATGTATTTATTCAATCGAAGTTAGCCGAGGACATGAAGGGGTAAAACAGGAAACATGAAGATCCACTTAGCACCACAATTATTTTGGAGTTTTTGAAAATCAATTTGTCAGTGTGCGACCAGGGATGTAAAAGAGGATGCATTTATAAAGCAATTGTTAAGTTTGATGAAAAGTGGTTGAAAGATCAAGGAAGAATAAGAAAGAGACAAGTAAAAATTGCCATTTTTCGTTATTTACGCGTTTCACTATATGAGTGAACTCAATTATCAAGTTAAATGATGACTACAATTGAGTGAAGTTTATATTAGATTGTTTGGAAATTGAGGGAATTTTCAGTTTAAAATTTGTGTTGAAATCGAATGTTCGTTTTTCGCAGTTTTTCGCTAAACGCATTGGCGTAGAAATAAAAATGAAGTATCGATGAGCTTGTCATGATGTAACCAACCGACATATCGAGTTTGAACGAAATCGGAGGAAAAAAGTTGAATTTATCGATTTTTGATCGGCTTTATCAATTATTGATTTTAAAAAAGATTAGCGATTTTTTTATACTAAGCATCTACCTCTTACATTGTACAATGTATGTGCCAAGCTTGGTCAAAATCGGTTGGATAGATCTCGAGTAAAATGGTATCACACAGACACACAGAAATCCTTTGCTTTATATATAGAGTTTAGTTTGCTCATTTCCTTGTTAATTTTAGTGTTTCGGTAATTATTTTTGTTCGTTATTTCTTCCTACGTGTCGGTTTCGTTGAGGAGTGAGGTAATTGTTCTATGTACGTATTCTTGTTCATGTTTTCGTTGTTGGATTCTATAGTAGGAGTGACTATGCCTTGAACGAAACATGGGAACACCAGCAATTAAGAGGTGGTTCGACAATCCTCAAAACCTCCTGATCAGAAGCCTTTCTGTTGGATGTACTTTATCGTCTGACCCAGAACGCGGATGTAGTTTATCGTCATACGGCGAAACGTGGTATACATAACAATAAAGATAAGGACAACAGTTCGAACAATTTAAATAAAGTAAATAATTACAATTCCTCATCTCAGTAATATAGAAAGATATTAACCGTTATCTTTTGAGTTTTTCAACATTTTCCTGGTCTTTTATGAAAGAATTACTACTTCCAGGAAAGGTGAGATTCTTATAAGTAAAACGACTATTTAAAATTAACTTAACGTTTTGTACTCGTTTGCTATGCACGTTTGTTATTTCAGTCGTTTAAGCATCCAGAATCAGCAAAGGTTTATTGATACTTACCTCTTTGTCTATATTTCTGAGATGAGTTGGTTGGAATGTCGAACTGAACCATTTACATCGCTCACTGGGGTAGACTGTTCTAGTTCCACGTGCCATGTTTAATGGATGACAGTTATCAGTTATCTCCTGTTAATTTCCCTCTGAAATTTCTTCACTGCCTTAACCGGGTATTGAACTCACACACTTTGAGCCCTGTCACTGGATCTAACTAACGCCTTTATCCACTGTGCCATGTGTCCTTGAGGACATGGCACAGGGGAATTAACAGAAGATAACTGATAACTGACATCGATTAAACATAGCACTAGTGGAACTAAAACAGTCTACCTCAGTGAGCGAAATAAAATGGTTCAGTTCGACATCCCAAACACCTGAAGAACGCTGGAGGGTACAACGGCCAAAACGTTGTAATAAATATGGGGACAAAGATGAGGAGAATAGTCCCAATAATACTTACATATTTATTTACACTATCTTATTTACATTATTCTGTATGGATTATTTTGACTGAAAATGAATAACAGTACTTTTTTTTTTTTTTTTTTTTAAGCATTTCACCCCAAGCAAGGCGGGAAGCCACTAGGACGCAAGGGGTTTCAGGATATTTAGAGCAAGATCAGATAGGAGTGATAGAAGAAAGGATGAGGGTAGTGGATAGATCAAGGCAACTGGAGATGTCGATTGACATTACACTTGAATAGCTAGAGATTATAGCTCACAGGGAAACAGGAAAAGGGAAGGGAGTTCCACAGGTGAGAGGTGCGAGACATGAAGCTATTAGAGTAGAAGAGACGGCTACATTTAGGAGTTTCCACAGTGAAGGGATGAGAGCGGGATGCCACCCTCGTAAGGCGCTGGAACTCATGACGTCTGGGAACCAGCGAATGCAGCTCCTCGGAGCAATTTCCATGAAAGTATTTGTAGAACAGACAGAGGGAGGTGACGGCGCGTCTGTGAGAAAGTGACTGTAGACGAGACGCCAGGGCAGGGCCAACTACATTGCATATCCGCCTCTGGAGCCTATCAAGAACCCCGAGGCAAACAGAAGGGACAGCAATACTCCATGCAAGGGCGAATTGTTGATTTGTAGATCTGGAGGATCGACTCCGGGGAGAAAAACTTCCTGGCGCGCCTCAGGGACCCAACTTTCCTTGCAGTGGACGAGGTAATTGACTCAATATATTTATTCCATCTCAGGTCAGCAGTCAACGTGAGGCCGAGAAGCCGCAGAGAGTTGATCTCGAGAAGTTGAGCGTCAGACATTCTAATGGAGGGAAGGGAAGGATCTCTGTGGTGATTAATAGAGAGCAGTTTTGCCTTAGAAGCGTTGAAGTTGACCAGCCACTTCATGCCCCAGTTCACAATCGATTGGAGGTCCTTTTCGAGACGCACGGCCAGGCGAGTTTTGTCAGCGAGACTAGATTTGTTTTTGAGGCAGGAATAAATTGGGGTGTCATCCGCGTAGATGCCAACTTGGGAAGTTATTGCGTCAGGAAGGTCATTTATGTAGATAAGGAATAGAGTGGGGCCTAGGATGGAGCCTTGAGGAACACCTGCGTTCGTGGGATAGGAATTGGAGGAGAATCCATTGAGAACGACCTTCAATTTACGGTTTGACAGGAATGCTCGTATTAGGTTATATAATCGACCCGTAATGCCATAACCCTGGAGCTTGCGAAGAAGGCCGGCATGCCAAACCTTATCAAATGCTTTGGAGATGTCTAGTGCCACGGCTCGGGTTTCCCCGTTATTTTGAAGAGCTCGGTAGACTGTTTCAGTGATGACCGTAAGCACATCGGCTGTAGATCGGGGAAAAGCGGAAAAAGATATTGCTTGTCTGAGAGCAGATTTTGGGATGTGAGGTGGTTAACCACCCCGGTATTGATTAGGGCTTCGAAGACTTTGCCGAAGAGGGGAAGGAGACTCATAGGACGGTAGTTGGAAGGGTCAGAGGGTTCGCCGGAGTTCTTGAAGACAGGAACGCTCGAAGAGGACTTCCAGCAGTCAGGAAAACAAGATTCCTTGAGGCAGTAGTTGTATAGTTTAGAAAGGGCGGGCGCCAGTTCAGGCGCGCATTTCTTCAAGACAATGGCTGGTATCCCGTCTCCACCACTAGCCTTATTGGGGTCTAAATTGGAGATAACGTCCAGTACCAAAGATGGGGTTATGTTTAACCGACTCGATATGGCCTCAGTTCTAAGAGGGAAGTCGGGTATGGGTACACGGGAAGAGTCGAGCGTCGAGTTGAATGAAAATTTCCGAGCAAAGCATTCAGCCTTGTCGGTAGAGGAGGTGAGGACTTCGAACTGGTTGAATAAAGGAGGTATAGAGGGTTTGCAATTGTTCAATACGCTCTTGCAGAGACGCCAATAATCTTTGGAGCCAAATTTGCGAGATGCAATACGTTCCTTCATCCGAGCCGAGTGACTTAGCATCGTTGAGGACTTAGTTGCAGCTCTGATGTTACAAGGAACACGTGTATCAAAATGTTAATCACTCTTCCTTGTCTGACATTCAAATAAAAGATGGTCATTTTAGGAGTGATTATTTTAAAGTTTTAATAGTTGGATAGCAACAATGACTAACATTGACATATTTAAAAAAATATAATAATGCTTTACCACATTGCGAAGAATCTTTCTTGTAGATCTCGATCGATGTGTAAACTTACAAATTCGACTGAAATCCTTCATTTGCTTTCCAGAATAACAGTAACACATACAAGAATTGCTGAATTAATAGACTTTCAGCTCGGGGACATTAAAATCAAGCAGGTGAGGACGTTTAAATATCTGGGAAACGTTTTCACAGGGACGTTAAGTGCGACACTGAGATCCGTAGTAGTATTGGGATGGCCAAGGACGCATTCCAAAAGCTGGGCAGAGTATTGCGAGACAGGGGGATTTATTTGGTAACAAAGAAAAGGATACTGAGCTGTTACGTAACATCTGTCCTCCTTTACGGAAGCGATGTAGAAGAGACTCGAGGGGACGGAGATGTGGTTCTACAGAAGGATGCTAAGGATAACATGGACCCAGCGTGTGAACAAAGATTAAGTCTTGGAGAGGATGCAAACAAGAAGGAAGATTATACTTAACATCAGGAAGAGGCAGCTGAAATTTCTGGGGCACGTAATGAGGGCCTGGAGAATCTGATACTCACAAGTCGAATAGAAGGAAAGAAAGACAAGGGAAAGCAAGGCTTTACATATCTGGTGGGCTTGAGCAAGTGGATGACACAACGTAGTCAGGGTGACGTGGCAGAGGGACGAAACTTACTGAGAGATACAAGAGATAGAGGGAGGTGGAGAGCCATGATCGCCTACGTCCTGAAAGGACACGGCACTTAAAAAGAAAGAAGAAACAGTTGCGTGAAGCTCTTATTAACAGTGATGATTTTTCTCCTGGTGACATTATCCAGGACTTTTCCAATTTTGATTTGCTAAGTATTTTATTTTCTTCTAGGAAATTCGTTTCACACTGTCCTGCATCAAGTATGAAATTAAACGTTTTTCAGAAATACAAGTCAAGCTTAGGTTTCCGTTTACACAAATACTTCCGATGTCAAGTGATCAGACATTTCGGATAGAAGTACTCATTAAGAGAGAATCGTTATGTACAGGTTTTAGATATCAAAGTGCGCATATAATTCATACCTCTAGTGATACATTGATCACGGATTTTATTCACCATCTTTCCTATATATCTATTCATTGATAAATCTATGTTTCTCTGTCTTTCTGTCTCAATATATATATATATATATATATATATATATATATATATATATATATATATATATATATAGGTAAAAATTCGTGGGTAAGTAATCCAAGTGAATCCTAATAATATAAAATGTTAAAATTGATCCACAAAGAGAGCTGAATGTATTTATTACAGAGCATATATAAATAAATTACATATAAATGAAACTAAAAAATATCTTATTTGAATGGCTATTTCACCCTGCAAGAAATTATCTTGAAAGCCTTTGGTGTTGGTAAACCTCGGAAGACTAATATAAATATATATATATATATATATATATATATATATATATATATATATATATATATATATATAGTGTGTGTCCTGACAATTGCGTCTAGCATAAAAGAAATTGTCGTCTCTAAATGTTGACTTCAATGTTCACTTTTATATTTACAGACGCTCTATCGATATTGAACACTTTATCCCATAAATATCGCACAACCTAAGACTATATTTCTTCATATATATATATATATATATATATATATATATATATATATATATATGTGTGTGTGTGTGTGTGTGTGTGTGTGTGTGTGTGTGTGTGTGTGTGTGTGCATATATTTCGTAAAAACATCCATTTTCAAGGGCCTGCTGTTTAAATAAATATATTTCTGATTTTTCTGCGTTTTTTTCATTTTCACTTTTCACGTCAATTTTAATTCAGTTTTGAACACGCGCACGTTCAAGGGTTTTTATATTTGTTTACTTTTTAGTTCATTAGCGTAATAATTTTCCAATTGAAAATGTTTCTACTAATTATAATTTTTTATGGTTTCTATTGAAGTTGTTATATTATGTTATATTAGTATTTAAGTGACGAAGTAAATATTTGCTCAAATTTAGGTTTCAACACATTATTTCATTCTTCTTAATAATTTAATTTTGTTATTAAAAGTTATTACTGTTATCTTTATTCTAAATACAGTCTACAATTCCTATTGGTAATATTATATGGGGTACTATTTCTTATAATTTAGCATTTAATTTTAGTAGGTATATTATTTTCTTTTTCGCTCCATATATATTTTGAAATGTATTATTTGCGAAAATGTCTATTTTAATAAATGACATCTTATGATTATTAAATCTTTCTTTAAAAGTTGTATCGGTGGTTCTTATATAATTTTTTTTCTTTGTTATTAGGTTGGTGCAAAAATAATTTCATTTTCTCACATAGTAACATATATTAGAAAACGAAATTATTTTTGCACCAACCTAATAATATTATTTGATGCAGTTGCTTTATATATTATATTATTAGTTGAACATTTATTCTTAAGGGGGAAGTTGTTTATATTTCGACAATTACAATCGTTGTTGCTATTTTGCAGATTTGTGTTATTAATATAATTGCTATTATTTTTGTTTAATATTTTTTATTTTGCTTATTAATTATGTTCTACATGTTATTCATACAACTATAACTGATTTTGACTGTATTTTTGTTAATGATATTTGATAGTTTACTATTTCTAGGGAAATGTTTTTCAATTAGTTTAAAGAATATTTGTTATATTTTTGTTCTTATTATATTATTACGATGTGGGTTAAACAAAATTATGTTTCTTTTTCTTTTGTTTTCGTATATATTTTTAGTTATGCATTTTAATTTATTCGAATAGCCACGTTTTCTTAATTCTGATTCACATACGTGGAATTATTATTTGCTTTCTTATATTTTCTATTCGCATATTTCTGCGCCATCAAGCTCTACATATTACTTTTATTTCATTTTTCTTCACACGTATATATATATATATATATATATATATATATATATATATATATATATATATATATATATATATATATAACAAAATGTTTGATGGTCAGTAAAAATCCGTAGGTAAGTAATCCAAGTGAATCCTAATAATATAAAATATTGAAACTGATCCGAAAAAAGGAGCTCAATATATTTATTATATAGCATATAAATGATTTACATAAAAATGAAAATCAATTGTACCCCATATATATATATATATATATATATATATATATATATATATATATATATATATATAACCCTGGCCGCTAGTACGACTGTGAGTTTCTTACAAGACGCAATCTTCAAGTACCGAGTATTATCTAAACGTTACGAATTTTCAATAATAATTATATATCCGCTTATCACAATGTTTGCATAGTTATATAATATGCTTGGATTACTATTTTTTTAATTTAAAAATTGAAAAAAATTATATTTGGAAATTAATAAGATGGATTTGTATATGTGTGTAAAAATGATGAAAAATTATAATAAGTATTCATATTTTAATTTTTTGAAAACTTTTTAATTTAAGGGAGTTTAATTGTTATTATTGAAACTAAAAAATAAATTTGGATTTAAATAATAAAATAATGCTATACATTAAAAAGTAAAAATTACGAATTAAAAATTAAAATTTGAAATTAATTAAACGTATTGAAGTAGATATTTATTTTTATGCCTACGTGTAACTATCAATTCATTTCTTTTGTTTAATAAGCTACGGTTATTTATGTGTTTTAAGACATTCAATTTTTCAATTAGGTATAAATTGCACATGTTTTTTACCGATATCAATTTTAGCCCTGGTTATAATTTCCTATTTGATTGTTGGTGAAATTCCACCATTCTTTAATTGCCAGAAATATTTGGAGAAGCAGTGCCGTTTTGGTATTTTATATTATTTAATGTAATTTGGTTATGATAAAAACGGAATTTCCAAGGAGTTTTTGTGTAACCAAAATAAAATTTAACATCATTACCGGAATGTGTGTTCGCTCTATATACAATAATATTGACCATACATTGACCGTTTAATGGACAGGTTAAAATATTTTGGCTTTTTCATTTATTAATAGAGGAATTTACGTTTTCTTTGTTGGAAATATATTTGCTTAATATAATTTTGTTATGATGGGAGATGAATATGTCTAGGTTATTAACGCAGCTATAGCTGATGTTAACATTGTCTTTGTTAAAAAATCTTTTTTATTGTTAGTAAATGTTTAAAGTGTTTATGAATTAAATTTAGAAAAATTCTGCCGATATTAGTTTTCGTATTATGGTTAATAGGTGGATTAAAACATATAATGTTGCATTTGCAGTGATTCTGCCGATTTTTACCTTTTTTTATTTCTAAATATCAAATATTTCCTTATTGATGGAGTTAGTGGATAATCCAACTTGGGCTGATTTATGTAAATTTTGTAGAATTTTATGGTGGGGGTTTGATTCTTGACTAAAATATCTGTGGTTGTATAGACCATTTGTATATGGTTTATAATAACCATTATTCAGGTCTAAGATTACACCGAGAAAGCTGATCACTTTAGCATTGGAGGTCGTGGTAATATTTAGTTCGTGATCTTTAAAAAAAATTATTAGTTCCTTTCTCAATCGATCTATCTTTCTTAGGTCAGTTTTACGGAGAAGACTGACACCGTCCGGTGTCCTTGATGTCGAAAATAAATCTAAGTCACCATAATAAAATTCCAACGAATCCACATTCCTGCGCTCCCATAGCAACAAAAAATTCCGGGTTACTTTTTTGGGTTCACAGATAACCAATATGAAAAAGAATAGTTTTTTTTTGTGCCCGCTTTATGATATTTATTTCGCGATCGTTCATAAAACAGTAATTTATTGCTTGATTTATAGTCAACATTAGCAGATTCTCTGTGTTGGACGGGCAAAAGTTATAAATATCGAATTGAATAAATGTTCATTCATTCTTTCTTTTTATATTGGTAAACCATTCTATGGCTTCAGCTGTTTTGTGCTTCTGGTTAATTTCTAGAACTTTTTTGCAGGCTCATTCAAGGTTATTTTGCTGATTTTACCGATAATATTTTTGGTTGGCTTGAGAAATCGTATTGGGGGTTGATTAGAAAATTCGCCTTATGATCTTTAACTATGGTGAATTCTTGTTGTTTGTGGAATTTGTGGATCATGTCATCAGTTTTTATTTCAGTAGCTATGTTCTCGGCTGAGTTATTAATATTATTTTCCCTGTTATCGTGTACCTTTTGTAAAACTTATTATCTTCCCTTTTTATGGCTTCATTGCACAGATCCGAATGGACTTTGTAATGATTACCCATCTCATCTGATTTGTAATGGTTAACCGTCTCATCTGATTTGTAATGGTTACCCGTCTCATCTCTTTTGTAATGGTTACACGTCTCATCTGCTTTGTAATGGTTACACGTCTCATCTGCTTTGTAATGCTTACTTGTCTCATCTGCTTTGTAATGGTTAATTGTCTCATCTGATTTGTAATGGTCACACGTCTCATCTGCTTTGTAATGGTTACACGTCTCATCTGCTTTGTAATGCTTACTTGTCTCATCTGATTTGTAATGGTTACACGTCTCATCTGCTTTGTAATCTTTACTTGTCTCATCTGCTTTGTAATGCTTACTTGTCTCATCTGCTTTGTAATGCTTACTTGTCTCATCTGCTGTATAATGGTTACACGTCTCATCTGCTTTGTAATGCTTACTTGTCTCATCTGATTTGTAATGGTTACACGTCTCATCTGCTTTGTAATCTTTACTTGTCTCATCTGCTTTGTAATGCTTACTTGTCTCATCTGCTTTGTAATGCTTACTTGTCTCATCTGCTGTATAATGGTTACACGTCTCATCTGCTTTGTAATGCTTACTTGTCTCATCTGATTTGTAATGGTTACACGTCTCATCTGCTTTGTAATCTTTACTTGTCTCATCTGCTTTGTAATGCTTACTTGTCTCATCTGCTTTGTAATGCTTACTTGTCTCATCTGCTGTATAATGGTTACACGTCTCATCTGCTTTGTAATGGTTACTTGTCTCATCTGATTTGTAATGCTTACTTGTCTCATCTGATTTGTAATGGTTACACCTGTCATCTGCTTTGTAATCTTTACTTGTCTCATCTGCTTTGTAATGGTTACACGTCTCATCTTCTTTGTAATGGTTAATTGTCTCATCTGCTTTGTAATATTTACCTGTCACATCTGCTTCGTAATGGTTACCCGTCTCATCTCTTTTGTAATGGTTACCCGACTCAGCTGCTTTGTAATGGTTACCCGTCTCTTCTGCTTTGTAATGTTTACCTGTCTCATCACTTTGTAATGGTTATCCATTTCATCTTTTTTAATGGTTACCCGTCTCATCTGATTTGTAATGGTTACCCGTTTCAGCTGATTTGTAATGGTTACAAGTCTCATCTGATATTTAATGGTTACCCGTCTCATATACTTTGAAGATTATTTTTACCATAGCAAACTATGTTTTTGCTGTAGATTGTTGGTCTATTACGAAGAATAGATTTTTTTTCGAAGTCCAACAATAGATCGTCACATGGAGGTGATTTTTTTTTGGGGGGGGGGACTTAAATCCGTAAGCTCGGCATCTTTTAAGTTGTTATACTCGTTCTTGTGGTTAGAGAAGAAGAGTTTCCACTCTTCCTCATTCTTTTCATGACGCTCTCGATCTTGTGTTAAAAGAGTCAGCATATACGATATTTTGTTGGCAACCATGATGTTTGTTTTGTGGATGATATGTATATTTATTAATATTAACAGCAGCACTGCATTTTTTGTAAGGATTCAAACCCAAGCAAGGCGGGAAGCCACTAGCACGCAAGGGGTTACAGAGTTGGAGCGAAAACAAAGAGGGGTGATAGAGGAAAGGATGAAGAGAAGGATAGGGGATAGATCAAGGCATCTGGAGACGTCGAGTGACATTGCATTTGAATAGTTGGAGATTATAGCTATCAAGGAAACAGGAAAAGGGGAGGGAGTTCCACAGGCGAGAAGTGCGAGTTATGAAGCTATTAGAGTAGAAGAGACGGCTACATTTAACAGTTTTAACAGTGGAAGGGTGAGAGCGAGATGCCAGCCTAGTTGAGCACTTAAATTCATGAAGTCTGGGAAACAGCGAAAGCAGCTCCTCGGAGCAGTTACCGTGAAAGTATTTGTAAAAAAGACAGAGGGAGGCAACGATATTTGGTTGGATTGATGTGAGTTTGTGACCTTGGGTTCACGCTTTTGCGATCGTCAGACAAACTGATTAATTTTTTTTAAATTTTGGATTTATTTAGATTGCGTGTATTGGTGTTATTATGGAAGTGGGAGGGAAATTTACATGTTCTAATGTAACAGAGTATATGTTAGATCTATCTTTGATATTGAGCGCTTTCTAATAAGTACCACGCATATATATATAATATATTACACACACACACACACATGTGTCTGTAATATATTATATATATATATATATATATATATATATATATATATATATATATATACACACATTTTTCACAGACACAAACATACACACACACACTCATACACACACATAAATATATATATATATATCCAAATGTAAAAGAACAAAGTATAAAATTACCGCCTTCACAACATTAATTTAAATAGGGCCTAGTACTAAAGTAGAGCAATAAATATTTATTTTACACTTGTATATTAGAACATGTTAATATCCATATTCACATGTACTAATGTAACAGTGTATAATATATATATATATATATATATATATATATATATATATATATATATATATATATATATATATATATATATATCCTAGAGAGCCAATAACTACCTACCTTTGTTTCACCTAAATTGATCTTCAGCTTACGCCAAAGATCAATAAAGGTGAAACCTAGATAGGTAGTTTCTGGCTCACTAGGACTTTTTATACTCTGCTCTTCATAGTATATTGTGTACTTTACGTTTTTTATTATTTTACACATTTATTTTTTTTCTTTGGGATAGAAATTACGACACTGGCCGAATTTTTTCGGCCTACTCAGGTGTTTTTAGTCTTTTCTTTTTTTCCAATTTTTCACCACATACCAATTTGTCTTAATATATTTTTATTTGCAAATTGTTCTACCAGTAGTTTTTATAGACATTAACATAGTATATATATATATATATATATATATATATATATATATATATATATATATATATATATATTTAAAACCATATACATAATATCTTACATTAATTGCACAACTCGGAGTTTCATGCCGAAACAATTTTCATGTGCTGGAATTATAATATTTATTAATTCTATTTATATGTTGGGTCGAAACCTGTTATTTAAAAAAAAACATTCGGGATCGCCTGAGCCTGTTATTATACTAGAAATACCTTAGGAGTTAACCAGTGGTATAATACTGCTGACGCCATTGATTGGTTTAATAATATTAACAAGAAAAGTGAATGCTCTTTTCTATAATTCATATTTGCAACTTCTAACCATACACCACAGTGAACTTGCTCACGGATGCGTTAAACCTGGCCAGCACCTACTACTCCATAAGCGAACAGGATATTAACATCATTAAACTGTCTCAAAAACACAACGTCCTCAGTTTGATGATAAACTACACCCGCGTCCTGGGTATGACGATAAACTATATCCAACAGCAAGGCCTCTGATAAGGAGTGTAGAAGCACCTCTTAATTGCTGGTGTTCCTAGGTCCACCCTGACCCGAGGTGGTAGCACTTGTTAGGGTCCCAGCTATGGGCAAATAGTTAACACCCAGACTACATCCGCTTCCTGGGTATGACCATAAACTACATCCGCGACCTGGGTATAACGATAAACTGCATCCAGCAGCAAGGCCTCTGATAATACGTTTTTGAAAAAAATAATGATTCCAGCTGTACGCTTTTTGAAAGATATTACCAGCTATACATTTTCTTTTTTGTTTTTGAAAGAATAGTGTTGCTGGCTATACGTTTTTGAAAAAATAATATTATCAGCTATAAGTTTTGGAAAAATAACATTACCAGCTATACGTTTTGGAAACATAATATTACCAGCTGTAGGTTTTGGAAAAATAGTATTACCATCTATACATTTTTGAGGAAAAAAATATTAACAGAAATAGATTTTTGACAAAACAAAAATATTACCAGGAAAAAGAAAAAAGTTGTCGGCATTAAATGATCCATTGAGGTTGATATGCCGTAAAACAAAACAAACCAAACCAAATCAAAAACATATTCTGTTCCATGAAGGTTCCATGTGGACCAACCGTAACAATCCTGACTTTAGTATTGTTATGGGTGCGTTTGATTCAGCAGAAGCATGCAAGCTACCTGGTATACTATTACATTGGCGGCTTGAGTCTATTTTTGATATTAAAAATGTAGGCCTATATAAGGATGACGGGATTATATTTCTACGTAAATTAAGTGAACAAAAAACTGACCGCCTAAGAAAAGACCTAATTAAATTCTTCAAAGACTAAGGTCTGAGCATTACCACCAATGCTAAGATTATCAATTTCCTGGATATAACATTCGACCCTATATAAAGGGCTTCACAAACCGTACACCAAAAATTTATCCAACCATAGATATATCAATAAACAGTCCAATCACATCCGTAGAATTCTGATTAACATATATAAGTTCGTCCAATATAGACTGTCCACCAACTCTAGCAATAAGGGCATTTTTGACAAACGTAAAGACCAATACGTAGAAGCACTAGAACTTAGTAAGCATAAAATTAACCTTGAATTCTTAGCAAATAGCAATAAGGACGCCAACAAACCAAAACGTTGTAAACTCAATACCATACGATTCAACCCGCATTTTAACAAAAACGTCAAAACTAACAACGGAAAATTTTTTTGAATTTAATCCACAAGCACTTTAGTCATTCCCATACACTAAATAAGATCTTCAACAAAAATAATATCAAACTCTGTGCTAAAAACATCGATCAGTATATAGTTTGGCGCAACAGTTCCATTCTAAACAAGCACTTCAACAATTTTCAGAGGAACAACATCACCGTAACTCATAACTGCAATTGCTGAAATAGCAACTCCTGCTCATTAAACGGCAAATGTATGCCCAAATCGTTAGTTTATAAATCTGAAATCGAATATGGCGATGTGGTCAAGTTTTAGATGTGCACTACGGAAAATAAAAATGAAATCGCGCTTCTACCACTACTAAATGACATTTGGCAATATCATATATCGAAACAGCACGGTTCTCTCTAAATTTTTCTGGAAGCTGAAAAGCGAGAACAAAAACCCAGTTATCATCTGGAAATTAGTCGCGAAAGATAAGCTGTTTAGTGGGAAAGGTAATAGATGTAACTTATGTCCCTCTGAAAAATTAATAATCCTGAATATAAAAAAGCCCAAACCTTTTAAATAAAAGAAGTAAATAGATTAGTAACTGGCTCCACAGATCCAATTTCCTACTCAAACATGTTGACCCAGATTAATTATCTAGCCAGACCAGGCGCCCACATCTACTACTATTGATATTATTTTTTTCTTCCTCTAACTACCTTATTGCACAACTATTTTTAATTCTAATCAATACGCATTTAACATTTTTGTCTTTTCATCTTCATTACTACTATTTTCAGTTTGTAACTACTATTATTATTTTTTTTTTTGCTTTATTCGTTGTCTCTTTCTTTCACCATCAGATAAATGTTTATTTATTTACCTACTTACATTCATTATGTTTTGTAATTATTAATTATTCATTTAGTTGCATTATTTATTTATCTAATTATTTGCTAAATTATTTTCATATTTTTAAGTTTCTATTTATATCTTTCATTTTATTTTATTTTATTTTATTTAATCTTAACTTATTTTATTACGTCATATCTTATTATTTTATTACTACTGTTAAGAGTATTTTTTTTTTTAGGAATATTAATATTGATAATAATTTTATTATTAATTACTCTATTGATTCCCGGATCAAATTAGAGTTACTCACATTGATTTTATAAGACCATTTCTAATTGTTATTCCAGTGGCTCGCTAAATTAGAACTTATATTTTTTATTTTTCATTTCAAACCTTCTTTTCAATCTTAAATGTTGTTCTGCGCCGAACTTAAATTCAAAACCAACATTTTACGTGTTTATTTGCATATTTAAATGTTCCTATATAAGACCCTCATTCCATTTTACTTCATTTATTTATCTCATTTTATTTTATTTCTTATAATTTTATTTTATTTCCATTGATAAGTACTATTATTATTATTATTATTATTAGTGGTAATAGTAGTACTTTATTAGGCCTTATTTTAATTTTATTTTATCTTATTTTATAGTATATTAGTATATACTTTACTAAATTTTACTATATATTATTTTATTTTATCATGGCATACTTTGTTACTGAAATCATTAGTCTAATTAGGATAGTATTTAATTTAATTTAATTTATGAAAAAATCTAGAGTTTCCCGCCCTTGATTTCATAATCACTAATTTATAATTTGTATCTCACATTTCCAACATTGTTTTCGGTCATAAAAGTTAATCTAAGCTTAAATTCAAATCAAAAATTAAACTACAATTCTTTTAACTATTTTAACTCCAATAATATTCCACCCCAACAATAATATATCTCGGCCGATCCACAAACCAATATATAAATTGAAATAAAAATAAATATTATAATTCCAGCACTTAAAATTGCTTCAGCATGAAACTCCGAGTTGTGCAATTAATGTAAGATGTTATGTATATTGCTTAATACACACACACACACACACACACACACACACACACACACACACACACACACACACACACACACACACACACATATATATATATATTAAATAGCTCTGTTACTTTACATTGAGGACTGTTTTTGTTACACTATAGAGTATTTATATGTATTTGTATACGATCGCTCGCTCGTATACCTACGTATATTTACCCATTCTGAAGGTCCTTGTGTTACAGCATTTCTTGCTTACGACGCCATCTTGTCACGCGGCGCTTATATGAAGAAGACGGCGTTGTTTTTAATTCACTATCTCTCGTTTGTTTCGTTTTTAGGGGAACTTTTTGCCCCTCATTTTGGCTCCCAAGCCTAAGCCCGACTTGTAGGTTCTTATATAGGTGAGATCCGACCTACGGCGAAAATCAGTTTACGCCGTGTTGTAGGAGCAGATTTCCGACGTAAGTCGAGGACCCCCTGTGTATTCATATATTTCTTTCTCCCCCCCCTCTCTCTCTGCTCTTATTTTTGTATTACCAAAGAGTATGTTACGGAGACAGTTTAGTAAGTCTCTATGTCTATTTAAATGAGACCTAATTGAGCTATGATCAGTAACGTTAATATTCTTGTTAAACAAGTTGTAATATATCTGCAAATTTAGATTGGTCATCAATCCTTAAGGGACAAGTAAATTCGTAAATAATATTTGTTCTCTCTAATTTAATACAAATATAGTGCCATCATCCCCATGGATAAAAAGGCTAAAAATAATGTAAGCATTAGTAATAAAAAGGAAAAAGACAACCCTTACTAATATCAACTATCAACACGGCTAAGATGTGCTGACCGCGTTTGGAATAACGATACATATACACTATAACTCTCATAAAACAATGCATATATTCAATTAAAAGTGAAATAAATTCCATCCTTCATAATGGCTATAAAAGAAGCAGAAAGCAATAGAAAAACATTCGGGCGATTTTTATATAATTTATGTCTTGAAAAGAAAAAAAAAACATTATACGAACACATGAGAAATTATTATATAAAAAACTCAAACACAGAACCTTGTCAGTCGTTTCCAACGAAATTTGCATACATACATACATACATACATACATATATATATATATATATATATATATATATATATATATATATATATATATGATCCAGAGACAGACTCTTTCGATGTATTACAGCTAATCAAGGTGGCTAGACATCCGATTGCCTCAAGCCAGAGTCGAAACTCGGCTGATTTGGCCTCAGTCGATTTTTCCCCTAAGATATCGGCTCCCGGATATATATATATATATATATATATATATATATATATATATATATATATATATATATATAATCTCTCTCTATATATATATCTTTCTATCTCTCTTTCTCTATATATAATCTTTCTTTCTTTCTCTCTCTCTCTCTCTATATATATATATATATATATATTAATAGATAGATAGATAGATAGCGGATGAAGTTTGAATTGGTCAAGTAGGAAAGAAAGCGGTGTTCGGACCTATTTCTCAATAATATATATATATATATATATATATTTCTGTTGAGAAATGGGTCCGAACACCGCTTTATATATATATTATTGAGAAATAGGTAGGAAAGAAAGCGGTGTTCGGACCCATTTCTCAACAGAAATATATATATATATATATATATATATATATATATATATATATATATATATATATTATTGAGAAATAGGTCCGAACACCGCTTTCTTTCCTACTTGACCAATTATAAATATATATAACAGGTGTAATATTGGAGGAATCGAGACTTTTCTCATACAGTCTCAGTTTCGATGGACTGGTCATGTCTTGAGATTGTCTGATGACAGGATACCTAAGATCCTAATGTAAAGCCAGTTAGATCAGGACAACAAGAAATGTAGGACGCTCATAGTTAAGATACAAACGGAAGCTAAAGATCAACTTTTCAGCTGTCAATATACTCCATAACACCCTCGAGCGCTAAGCCTTGGACCGTGTAAGTGGAGATCACCGTGTTTTAGTGGACTCAGCAGGTTTCAATCTGCTTGTCTGAATCATCTTCAAGAAGCGAGAGCAAGATCTAAAAGGTCAGCCAATATAACAGTGATCCCATCCACAATCCTCACAATTGCTCCATATTCGGCCTCCTTTGTAAATTACTAGCGAGTCTTAAGTGTCACTTAAGAATATCGCACAAAATTTCATAAGTGAATTAATTGGTTAAGTTGTCAGATCCCCATACGTCGAAACCGACGGGAGAATACATTATTACACACACACACACACACACACACACACACACACACACACACACACACACACAAACACACACACACATATATATATATATATATATATATATATATATATATATATATATATATATACAGATTCTACACTTTCATTTTGAGTATTTTACAAAATTATGTTTTGATTTTTATTCATCAATTTTAAAAACAGCCGCATATTTTAAAGCCCAGTCATTTTGATGTGTATAACTTAGCTAAGTCATAAAGATTTTATTCTAGTTTGGAAAAGTACACCACTCGTTCATTATAAAACAAGTGACTCTATTCAAAAGATAGCATCCCCTGAAAAAAAAACAAAAAACAAATGAATCTTCACTAATATTGCGTATGTTACTCCCAATATCCCATATAACTGCTAGTGGATCAAATAAAACAGGGTATTACACAGCAGAAAGTAAAATGGATACGAACGTGCAGACTATTATACTATCTTTTTATCTTATACATATTCTGGCAGAAAATAATTGTAACAGTACGACCTGCATGCTCAGCGGTTGTTAAATATTCGGTAGGAAGGAAGAACGATTGCAATTGGCTCGTGCGTCTGGCGGCGGAAATTGCCGACAAGCATTCGGCTGCATCCGTCGGCCGCCCGAAAGGAGACGAGAGTTTGTTTTGATTTTGCAGCCGGTAAGAAAAAAAAAAAAAGAAAAAAAGAAAAAGACAGTCGTTGAGTTGTCTTGTGGTTCTATATAGTGGAAAAGTCAGAGGATTGAGTTTGTCAGCCATTGACATGTAACAGGGCACTAATTCTAGTGCCTGGAAAGTGGTTAGTAACTTGAGGTGTTGATAGACTCGATAATTCTAATATATAACAAAACGAACATCACACCAAAAATATCTTGGAAGATAAGGAAAAAATCATCAGCCTACAATAACCAATCAAAAACTTGCAAACTTTGCTCGGAGGAAAAAATAGCTATCATTACTTTTCCCGACCAAAATAAATTATTAAACAAAAGATCCGAACTCATCTCAAAATGCAGACATGAAAATAAATTTTTACTACGTAACCTAAAAAATTAAAAAACGGAAAAAATAAAATAAAAACAAATAAATATACTAATAAGCAAAAATAACAAAATAACAAAAAAAAAAAATAGAAATAAAACATAAAAAAATACTATGTTACTTTAAAATCGAAAACCGAAAAGAGAAAATATACAAGTAAAATAAATTAACCTAAATTCATCCAAGTAAATAAATAAACAAACCAATCCCAAATAAAGATAATCAATTAAAAACTGTTCCCGCCAAAATAATACTTAGAATGAACTACAACAATCAACCCCAAAACTGAACAAATAGTTTTAATTAAATTCCCAAACCAAAACAAAACTGTTAAATAAGTGATATAAACAAATTTTTTACTACGTTAATAAATAAATAAATAAATAAAATAAGAAACAAAAATAAAAACAAGCAATATAATTTGACCTAAATAGATAAACAAACGACTTCCGGTGAAATAACCGCCATAATAGAATACCCACAATGCACCACTAACCCGTATATATATAAATAGCCGAGAAAAATAACAGCACACGTGGCTTGACGATTGCATATAGCATGAAACAGACTGTCGCCTCTAAGTGTTGAGTTCTATGTTCACTTTTATATTTACACACGCTCTATCTCTGATATTGAGCACTTTATTCCATAAATATAGCACACCTTAAGACTATATTTCTTTATATATATATATATATATAATTATTATTTTTTTAAATATGATTCCATCGCTACATAAGAGTTCTCATGTTTCAAAAACAGAAGCTAAAACCTTCAATTTAAAACAATTTTTGAAAAATGAAAACTCTTATGTAGCGATGACATCATATTTAAAAAAAAATATTTTGCCTCTTCTAGTGTATTGAGCATTTTTTTAAACAAATATAACAAAAATACTAAAGAACTTCGGATTATTAACCTAACGGTTCTTTCCTATTTTTCTATATATTTGCATACACACACACACACATATATATATATATATATATATATATATCTTAATAAATACACATATGCCTACGTTTGATGTACGACTCGAATTTCGTTGTTACCCAATTTATCGCCCACGAGATATCGCTTATTGTTTATTTTAAAAAGTAAATGAAAATAAACAATAAGCGATATCTTGTGGCCGATGAATTGTGTAAGCAATGAAATTCGACTCGTACATCAAACGTAGGTGTATGTGTATTTATTAACATATATTTCTTGGCTCTGTCTAATCACATTGAGCACAATTATGTCTACATCTCTTGGCTAAATTTGGTAATTACTTATTTGTTTACCAGCGTACTCACGCCAGCACACGTGTATGCGGTCGCTAATATCTAGTTTTCTCATTTACCTAACTCTCTCTTTCTCTCTCGATATATATATATATATATATATATATATATATATATATATAATCGTTGATTCGAAAATTATAACATAAAAATGTTATAAAATCACTAGAAAGATAGCCATTTGTTTCAACACTTCTGGTGTCTTCTCAAGTGATGCTGTTGAATCGAATCTAAAGAGTTTATAACATATTTATGTTGTAATTTTTGAATAAATGATTATATTTGCTCTACTCTGTATTGGACACTCTTTCAAGAATAGTATTTTTTGGTTATTGGAATTTATTCCGTATACACCAATCCTATATATATATATATATATATATATATATATATATATATATATATATATATATATATATATGAAATATAGTCTTAAGGTGTGCTATATTTATGAGATAAAAAATATCAGAGATAGAGCGCGTGTAAATATAAAAGTGAACATTGAAATCAAGACTTAGAGGCGACAGGCTGCTTCATGCTAGACGCAATCGTGGCCTGACGATTGCATCTAACATTAAACAGATTGTCGCCTCTAAGTATTGACTTCAATGTTAACTTATATATATATATATATATATATATATATATATATATATATATATATATATATATATATATATATAGGTTCCAGTGTAATATTGGAATTCGTATCCCTCCCCTAAAAACACACAAATGAATACTGGGATTTTTCCTCATCAGTAAAATTCGGCCACTTCTCGGTCTTAATTCTGTTTTTTTTTTCTTGAAGCTAGAAAGCTGCGATCGCCTGTCTGCATCCGCCCCATTTGCGTGTAAACACCATTCTTAGTTTGCGAACTTTTTGCCTTATTACTGTTGCTATGACGTGCATATATTGTTTGCTTGACTAATATTATTTTCCCCTCTCCTTTCTCTAGTTATTGTTTGCTGTAAACTTTGTCAGTTTCTGTGTGTTGGGCATTATTTTGTTTTATTGATGGTGATTTTTGAAAAGTTACTAGAAAAGCTGTCTTTGAAAAAAAAAAAAATCTTGTTAACTTGTAAATGTACAATCGGTACACTTCAATATAACGGAATAAATTAACAATTTAAAGGGACAATAAAAATACAGTTTATTCTTTACTTACCCAACGGGTTCCATTCCATCGACCCGGTCGTTAAACGATCTGCTCGCTAAATGAGAAATTGAACGGCTATTTCAGGCGTTTATTGGGTTCATATCAACCAACATCAGATAAGTTTAATGTCACTTTTCCACGATTTGTAACATTTCTAATTTAATTCTAAATCTTTATAGGTTACAGTAGTGTACTTAGCAGTAAATATAATATACAAATTTGATTTTTTTTTTATAAATATATTGATTATTACGAAAATGCCAGGAAATTAATAAAAATGACGCCACTATAAAAAAAAAAGCTTAGTGCGTAAAAACCGATTTAAGCAAAGTTTATTAAAATAGACTTTTGGTACAAAAAATCGGAACAGTGACGAAACTAAATTGGCAGTTGAGGTGGTTATTAATTAATTCATAGAAATAAATCCATATTTACAGATCGCGAGTTATTGGTAGGTTAATGAATATTTAAAATTTCGTTAGCGAAGGGATTTCGCCATTTCATATCATTAACTTTATTAATTTATTTTTTGTATGAATGATTCATTGTAATATATATATATATATATATATATATATATATATATATATATATATATATTTTTGTTTAGATTGATGCGAGTTTGTGACACTGGGTTTCACGCTTTTGCGATCGTCAGAAAAATATGTTAGCTCTATCTCTGATATTGAGCGCTTTTTAATAATTCGCATATATCTAAATAATTATATATATATATATATATATATATATATATATATATATATATATATATATATATATATGTATAGATAAACCTAGTGAGCCAGACAAACCTACCTAGGTTTCACCTAAACGGTTCGTCAGGGAAAGTTCGGCATTATTTATTATTGTAAAAGAAAATACAACAAATGTGGCACAAGGCCAAAAAGGGGGGTTGGGGTAAAGGACGGTCATCACTTGTCTTAATATAAAACTTAGCTAGCCACAACCACTGACCCTAACATACAAAACAATATGTGTATCTAGGTCTGCTCTACGGTTGTATTGAGCTCTTTTGTTAGTTGTTTACTCATATCCGGGCTTTTTCTTTGGGCTTCAGACCTGCATCTGTGCGATTTTTTTCGGCAGAATTTCATGTTTGTGGCTCTTTCTTTTTTTAAAACCTTTTTTTCCCTCGAGATTGATTTGATTATTGGCAAATCAAAAATTCGAGGGTTTTTCGAAACGAGTCTAGTTATCTATCTATCTATCTATCTATCTATCTATCTATCTATCTATCTATCTATCTATCTATCTATCTATATATCTATATATATATATATATATGTGTGTGTGTGTGTGAAAATATTGTAGAAAATAGGAAAGAAACTGGTTTGGTAAATAATCCAAAGTTTCTTAGTATTTTTGTAATTATTTAAAAAAAATAGTGCTCGATACGAAAGTAGAGCATAAATATAATTATTTATTTAAAAATATGATTCCAACACGCTACATAACAGGTCTCATGTTTCAAAACAAGAGCCGAAAACTTCAAAATAATATTTGAATTAACTTGAGTTAAAGTAGGCTCTGTTCCATCTTCATATATATATATATATATATATATATATATATATATATATATATATATATATATATATATATATACAATTTTCAAACACACACACATATATTTATATATATGTCATGATAATTCTATTCAAAAATATTTTACATTGTAACACGGAAATTTCTGTGTTTCAGGGCTTAAAGATTTTTAGCCCATCATCAGGCAATGTTTGTTAACTTTTGATGAAAATGATTTGATTTTGAAAAACAGAAAACAATACGTTTGTTTATTAAGATTTGAAATAGGAGAGAGTGATCAAGATTTTAAAATCTTATGGGTGTGTCTCTTTTGATTAATCAAAAGACAGGTGAAAGCTAACGCGGAAAAAGTTAAAAATATAGGTTAGATGTTGGGGGAGGTGGTATTTATTAAATGCTAAAGAACCGTGGATTCTAAATCTGTTTGCTTTTCTTTTCACTTGAGTATATATATATATATATATATATATATATATATATATGAGATAAAAACAAAAAACATGTTAAAAATCGCTACACAATGGTTTCATGTTTCATCCCTATAATTGTGCCTCCTCAGTCATGGCAAATAACTGTTGAGACCAGTTATTTACCAACGACTGAGAAAGCAGTTTTAGGGCTGAAACAAGAAACCATTAAGTAGCGATTTTTAACATGTTTTTGTTTTAACCTCATATAATAAGTAATATCAAGCTCTACTCTGTATTGAAACCTTTGTTAAAAATTAAATGATACAGACAATGGAATTATACTCTATTTGTTCATATCCTATACCTGGACACACAGACACACACGTACATACATGCATACATACATACATACATGCATACATACACACACACACACATATATATATATATATTTATTAATTTTCTGAGATCTTTTATAGCTCTGTAAAGCAACTAGTAGGAAAATCTTCTTAAAATAAGAAGCGTAATAATGTGTGGATGTGCTGTTGGTGTAACACAACCGCGATCGAATTCCAGTCGGATTCAGTACATTCACCTATGCGCAAATACCTTTAGCAATAGTAGGCCTATCTCATACCCCACCTATGGATTAAATAGTAAATCTTGTCTGGGGAAAATCATTGTTATTCCTTAAAACTGTCAATGCGACATTCACTCGCCATGGGTAGTATTATTACGACACAAAAAATGTTTCTGATTTAAATAACCATAAAGGGTTGACAAGCCGTGAAACCAAATCAACAACAAAAAATAAAATATGGCGACAAAGATGAGGCCAATAGTCCGAATAATGTAAATAATGTATATAATATCTCATCCCAGAAATATAGACAGATATCAAAAATAAAATGTTTATGAATTTAACATCTTTTACTATTCAGTTAGCTTCAGCGTTTTTTCTTCTTCTTTTTCCCATAATGCATTAGCGTAGGTCTGTTGCCGTGATGACTTTATAGTGATAGTCTCCCTTTTTCAGTTGCTTTCTAGTTGTTTGAAGATCGAAAGATCATGAAACCGGAGTAACGACTCGGCGTGTCCTTTATGGAAGTGGTGATGTTCTGTCTAGATAATTTGGGCGTTGAAATATTTACTTCATTGAGGTTTTGTTCCTTTATTTTTCTTTCATTGTTCGGGATATTTTCTTTTCCTATGTGTTAAGTTTCTGGCAAGTTATTTTTTCTTTAGTATACAGGTTGTACCAAAGATATTTCTACAAAATTTGGGGGTTGGTTGCTCACATGAAAACAAGGACAAAAGTTTATATAAACACATATCCGCAAATCCTTAGTTTTTGAGTTATTAAGTTACAGTAGACGCTGTTAAATTTACAATCCAAGAAACAATCCAAAGATACTTTGGGAGCGGGTTCTTGACACCAATACAATGTAAAATGGCGATATAAACATATGTCGAAAATGCCCATAGTTGTATCTCAACACAGCCAATCATAACAAATGTTTAAAATCTCCTCGGCTTGATTTTACACATGCATAAAATATTTGAATCTTTGATCTAAATGGTTTAGACTCTCACACGGTGTCAAATGGTTTCATAGGCTTCCATGAAACATTGATGAAGCATCTCTGCATCATTAATGTCTTCTGTCTAAACCAAATGTTTTAGGTGGCCCCGCAGATAAAAACCTAAAGAATTGAGATCGGGGGAAGGTGAAAAGCATGAAACCGGTCTTCCCCCTACCTATCCATATTTCATGGAGTTTACATGGACTTTTTTCCTTGTTTTGGTCTGAGGGACCCTCAACGCCAGAGATTGTAAACATATTTTTGATATACCATATATATATATATATATATATATATATATATATATATATATATATATATATATATATATATATATATATATATTGTTATTATTAGTTACTTTGTTTAAATAAATTCATTTCGTTTCTTGCCTTGACAAAATCCACATTGGACGAAACGCGTCGGCAAATATTACAGTTTTCCTATTGTCATTTATATTTATAAATATTGTCTTTTCTACAGGTTAACGTCGATAAATTTTCATATATATATATATATATATATATATATATATATATGAAAAATTTCTCAGAGTTAACATGTTGAAAAACATTATCTCCACACGTGACAGTAAATGACGTAATTTCAGTTAACAGTATGAAAATAGCGTTCTCTAAATTCTTCCATTTGCTAAGGACATTGTGTTTTGTTATTATTAGTTATTTTGTTTAAATAAATTCATTTTGTTTTGTCTTGAGAAATTCCACATTGGACGAAACGCATAGGCAACTATTACAGTTTTCCTATTGTCTTTTACACACACACACACACACACATATGAGAAATATACATATCATACATTGATTGCAAAACTCGGAGTGTCATATGTTCTGCATTTTTCAGGTGCCATTTTTTTAGTTGACACCGCTTCTGCAATATTTCTGTTTATCGCAAGATATTTTATTGTAGGTTTGGATGATTATTATTGTTAAAAAGTTTAGGTACCTCCATGAAATCGCTAAAAAAAAAGAGCATAGCTTGAGGAAAAAGACGCCAACCTTGCCGAAAACAAAATTTTATCGTCTAAATGTTATTTTTAAGTTTTTTTAATTATTTTTTTAAAAATTTCCTTCATTTTAAAACATTCTAAATTTTGATTAAAAAAACCATGTTTCATTTTGTATCAGCGGAACTAGTAAATAACATAGACAATTTATAGCACGTTTTTTTTTGTATGACACGCATTAATTTGAAAAATCTTGCAAAAATATAAATAATTGTCGGATGTTAATGAAACTTTCAGCAACTAGTCACAGATGATCAAAATTATTATAAATATGTTTTTTTTTATTAAAGTCGTGGCAGAAATATTTTTTGAATATTTATTAACCCCCCCATACAACTAATGTCATGAAAACGCTAGAAATTCGATCGCATCGGGTTTAGTGATTACAATAGTTAAAAGCACAAGGCTTTGAGGAATGAAAATCATGTTTTTTTTGTTTTTAATTGGACACCCCCCCAACCGAAAATCAGCTGTAAATTGTAACATACAAAACTCAATAAAACAAAGATATTATTTCATTTCAAATGCTTTTAGTTGTTTTTATGAATATGGACAATATTTTCTGAAAGCAAAAGAATTTTTCGATGAAAAATGAATTTTTAACACAATTATTTGTTATTTCTTAATTATAATAGATTTTTACATTTAAGTTGTTAAAATATTATAAAATTAGTTAAAAGACGCATCGGTTTCCTAAGTCTCCTTATGAGATAGATCTTATTTTAGCACGTTGTAAATTGTATCATTTTGACTAGCAGAAGATCCGCAGTAATTAAAAAATGTGATTTTGTGTTTATAATCGGGCTGTAATTATAAAGTACGGAAGACCAACCAGAATACAATTAAGTTGCGTTATTTGAGTTAAGCATTGTTCTCCGCTGTTAAGGCCTTTACTTTTGGGAAACACGTGTGGAGAAGTTAATTTGATTTTTCAGTTTCAACTGAGAAGGGTACCTACAAGTATCAGTATCATTTTATGAAATTTATATGATCTTATTTTTATATTAATCTCAGTTATGACATTTTCCATAAATGAAATATCAAAATTAATGATAAAATGAATGGAAATACAAATAACACAGTAAAATGTAATAAATGTACATAAAATTATAGTATTTTATGTACACTTCTGATAAAATTTCATAAGAAAGGTAGCTATAAATTAATTAGATACCTTTCTTATGAAATAGGAAATTTAATCTCACTCTTAACAGTCTTATTTTAATTTCTTTATAATATATTTTCCATAAAGCATCGTGAACGTAAAGGTGAAAGCTTAGTAAGTACAAAAAATAAATTAGAGCGCTGAAAGTTTTCCTTAAAAATAACGAGGTAAATAATTTGTTCACGTAAATGTAAATTATTTCACTTTTCTCCCTCTGTAGAACAACTTAGCCTCACGGAATGCGTCAATATGTCATTCATCACCTGTTAAGTGACGCGAAAGTTTATGAACTGCTTTCTTTTATTTTCAAATTACATTTTTTCGGCGCAGAAGCTAAGTTAAGGTTGGTTTAAAATATTTTATTTTATATTAAATTTCTGATTTTCTTAAAATAACTTTTGAAAAAATGATAATTGATTCTTAAAATAATTTCAAAGTGAGATCTCCAGTTTTTTATAAAATGGAAAAAAATGGTCAATTTTGCTGACTAAAAAAAAAACGATTTTTAACGAAAATTTCGGACGTGCTAGGAACGATTAAAAAATGGAAAAATACTCCCAAAATACTTTGATCTTTCCTCTTAATAATAACATAAACATTTAGACGATAAAATTTTGTTTTCCTCAAGTTGGCGTCTTTTTTTATCATGCTATACTCTTTTTTAGCGATCTAGTGGAGGTACCTAAACAGTTTAAATGATTGTAGTTTAATTTTGGATTTGAATTTAGGCTCAGATTAGCTTTGAGGATTGAAAATAAAAATTCTAAATGGTAATTTAAGGGGTGTTGAGTATAGTGATTTTCCAAGCGTAGCTCAGACATGGCACAAGGCCGAAAATATGGGGCACCCAGTAAGAATCGAACTCACTACTCAGTCGTAAGACACGCTTGCTAACCATTACACAACCCCGAGGTGCCCCGGAGACGCTGAGTATATGTTAAGATTAGCTTCTTAGTCGTTCTTCGACCATTCTTCAAATTATACGCTGGCATCCTGCAAAAAAAATCCCACCATAAACAGTGAAACATTGTAGCATGCTTTTTTATTTTTTTACAATTCATAGCAGGAATTAAATATGCTATGATGGCTCTCATTATAAGAACATCAGGCATTTTGGTCACAGACAATAGACGGCCATCAGGAATTCGTTTGTAATTAAAAGCTTTTATTTGAGGTCATGCATCGCTAACTGAAAAACATCCCTTGAATGGACATTTGCCTCCAGAGTATTTTTGAAATGAGAAGCACGAATGTGGAAAAATGTCGGCACTGATGTCTGCATATTTCAGACTAAAATTTAGTTTTTTCTTAAGCAAAATAAGAATACGTTAAACATCATTACTAAAAGTATTTTCGACAATCACTATATATACGTAAAATAAATATCAATACACAATCGGATACAATGTTTAAACTTATATCCCGGACTCATCAAGGGTTTCGATAGTAAATACATTTTATTAATATGCTATAAATGTTCTATTTCGTAACAGTGAGCACATTACTTCTAAAGACTGCTTGCCTTAAAGGCGCTATTCTCCAGAAATACATTGGCCGATCGATATTTTTTGACGAAATACAGTCGTTATTATTATTAAAAAAATAATTCCTTAACGCTTAACAAATCACGTAGATCAGGAAATAAATGGAATTTAACGTGTTTACTCGCTAGCAGAAAATTAAAAAAAAATACGTTTTCAAAATTTAAAAATAGAGAAACGATATTCAACAAAATAACGCAAGTTTAACAGACTTATCCTTGTTAACATTATTTACATTATTCGGACTATTGTCCTCATATTTACCGCCATATTTATTACAACGTTGTACGCTCCGGCCTTCTTCAAGTGGTTGCAATGTCGAACTGAACCCTTTATTTCGCTCACTGGGGTAGACTGTTCTAGTTCCACGTGCCATGTTTAATGGATGTCAGTTATCAGTTATCTCCTGTTATTTTTCCCTCTGAAAGTTCTCAACTGCCTTAGCCAGGTATTGAACTCACACTCTCTGGATCCTGTCACTGGATCTAACTAACGCCTTTATCCACTGTGCCATGTGTCCTTGAACATAGCATGTGGAACTAGAACAGTCTACCCCAGTAAGCGAAATAAAGGGTTCAGTTCGACAGTCTAACCACCTGAAGAAGGCCGGAGCGTACAACGGCCGAAACGTTGGAATAAATATGGCGACAAAGATAAAGACAATAGTCTGAATAATGTAAATAATGTACATAATACCTCGTCTCAGAAATATAAACGGATACTGAAAGGTCGAAACGTTGTGATAAATATGGCGACAAAGATGAGGACAATAGTCCGAATAATGTAAATAGTGTACATAATACCTCGTCTCAGAAATATAGACAGATACTGAAAGGCCGAAACGTTGGAATAAATATGGCAACAAAGATGAGGACAATAGTCCGAATAATGTAAATAATGTACATAATACCTCGTCTCAGAAATATAGACAGATACTGAAAGGCCGAAACGTTGGAATAAATATGGTGACAAAGATGAAGACAATAGTCCGAATATTGTAAATAATGTACATAATACCTCGTTTCAAAAATACAGACAGATACTGAAAGGTCGAAACGTTGGAATAAGTATAGTGACAAAGATGAAGACAATAGTCCGAATAATGTAAATAATGTACATAATACTTCATCTCAGAAATATAGACAGATACTGAAAGGCCGAAACGTTGGAATAAATATGGTGACAAAGATGAAGA
Source organism: Acanthosepion lycidas (assembly GCA_963932145.1). Lineage (NCBI taxonomy): Eukaryota > Metazoa > Mollusca > Cephalopoda > Sepiida > Sepiidae > Acanthosepion > Acanthosepion lycidas. Next base: position 108,311,935 of record OZ010589.1, on the reverse strand, counting down.
CAATAGTCCGAATATTGTAAATAATGTACATAATACCTCGTTTCAAAAATACAGACAGATACTGAAAGGTCGAAACGTTGGAATAAGTATAGTGACAAAGATGAAGACAATAGTCCGAATAATGTAAATAATGTACATAATACTTCATCTCAGAAATATAGACAGATACTTATCCTTGTGATTTCACATTTCTCAGATGATAAAAAATAAATATTAGAAAATGAAACTTTTTTCAATGATTATGAAAAACATTTTCAAAATTTAATTCGTGGCATCCCTGCATATAAACTGATGTGCTAAAGGTTAGAGAAGTTACGTCTTTGCATAGATATCCCTTTCGTCTTAATAATGGCGTCTAAGCGAAAGTGCCATGAATCCATGTGATACACTTTCACAACATCTATCCAGGCACGTTTTAAAGGTGTCAATTACGGAGTCGTGTTTGTTGAGTGTGACGTATTGTATACGACGTTGATGAGGCGAGTATGAGGGCCAATGGAATAACTGAAATTTAGCTGAGTGTACCTGGAACCACTTCCATGCCTGCCATACATAATGAGGAGGCGCTGTGTTGCTGGAACAAAGCATGGCCATTGGAAAATAGGGTGAGATTAAAGAGGGGGTAATGGCCTATGATAAAATATATGCAATACACACCTGTAAACTCCAATAGAACACAGTAACTTTTACAGAGCCATATCACCTTGCACAAGACCCTTCTGACAGACTGGATCTGTAGCATCTGGAATACTTCTCAATTAAACTGGACAATGTATATAAAAACAACAAACTTAGAAACACGTCTCGCCTGACCAGGCGGCACTGCGTCAATGTTCCAGTCAACAATCAATGCTTTTGGCGCCAGTGATGGTATCCTTGTGGCGCGATGAAGGAAAAAATCGATGCAATGTAGTGTATATCATTTAGCGCTGACTCCAACCTTCAATTGGGATGTGATTTGGTGCAATGTTATCATTCGTTGAATGGTTAACATCCTTGTAAGTAACCGGCGGTCCCATCATTCATACCACACTTGGAGCAGCCAGCAGTTTTTCAGTAACGCTAATGTCTGTTTAAAATTTACCCGTTCAAAATTTACCATTCCTGGCATACACTAACTACTGTTATCTTAGAAAAGCTTGAAGCATTTGCCTCGAAGAAAGAATAATATCTGTGTCCGCAATAATCATTCCATAATCACTACTGTATAAAATCCTGATTGCGCTCTGTGGCTGTCATGGCTACACAGTTACGAATTTACTCCTTACGTCACACATACGTCATCCATCCGAATATATACCTATAAGTGTAGACAGTGAATCTATTCAATGTCTTGCTGTCTGTAAAGTTTAGCATTTCCGTTTACATAAATCCACTCCTATGTACCTCTTTCATTTAATACGGTGGACAAGGAATATTTAGTGATTTATTTTATTCACCCTTTCAAAACACTATGCCTACGATATCCTAACTCCAGACCGCCAATGTTGTCTATAAATTGAATTGTCATTTTCAGGGCTGCGTTCTTGATAATAAAGATAAAACTAAAAACGAATACGTTGGTCCTACGACAGGCTCTTTAAGTAGACGTCTAACTAACCACATCAGCGATGTTAATTCAATAAGAAAGCACTTAAACATTCACACCAAACTCACTGAACTCATGAGATAATACTGACTTATTATAAAGATCGTCTTGTTAAAAAAACAAAATGCTTAAGAATTCCTAATAAAAATTAGTTGATCTACATTAAACATTACTTGCTTTCAATACAGTCAGGGAATCATGACTTTCTTTTGATCACTAAAAATAAAAAAATCTACAGTATGACGAAATTACTACTAATCACATAAAACAAAGTAAAGAAAAATATACTAAGAAAAGACCTTTGAAAATTGCTAAAGAGTTTACCGAAAGCGTTTGGGACAATAATCATTACAGTCGATTTCTACACACTATTAGTCTTCAGAAAATTAAAAAAACAAAAAAACAATTAAGAATGCGAGATAAAATTAACAAAATATTCTTTGTCGTATTCACTTAAGAATGTGTGTAAGATTTATGCTCAAGTACACTCACAAAAACACGCACATATATAAAATACATACACATGTATATATATACATATATATATATATGTATGTGTGTATGCGTGTGTACGTGTGTATGTGTGTGTGTAAAAGGGGACAATGAAGTCAACACCCAGAGTCTACAGTCTTTCATGATAAACGCAATCGTCAGGCTACTGATATATAATCAAGGAGGATTTTATTTTTTACTTTTAACTGATCATATGTGTTGAATTATGTAAGTATTTAGATTTATATGAATGTTTCATTTTCCAAACATGGTCAACGCATAGTGGCCGTGTTCATAGTTAATTTTATTAAGGGATGGCTTTTTCTTTTTTATTATTAAGGCTTCCATCATTTTATTTCACATGTGGATGTGTTTATTATGCTTGTATTTTTTACTAGTACCATTCGGATGGAGTTTGGTAGGTCCTTGTCTGCGTTTAAATGAGTCCTAATGGAGCTATGTTCGAGTAGTTGTAGCATAAGTCGTCTAGATAGAAAGTTAGTAGTGTGACTGATGTAATTATTTATGAGTTTGGTTTGATCAGGAAAGCAGTTCCTTAAGGGATATTTGAACACATAAATAATGTTGGTTTTTTGTAGTTTTGATTTTACAGGTGTGTATTTTTTTTAGGATAAGGTTAGCTGTTCAATTTTCTTGTTCGGGTTGACTGGTATAGTGCATTTCTTTATAATATTTCTAAGTGAAAATGAATCTTGCTTATTGTTGACGTGTATTTGGCTTTGGCAGCCAAAACTCTAGATAGAAATATAACAGAACCCAACCCTTCAGTAAAAATTAAAAAAAAAAAAAAAAAAAAATCTTGATAAGGCCTAGACGTATAGCCGAAAGCGCACGGACATGCAGAACTTTTGGATAGTTTTTATACACTTTGTTTCCAGAAAAGAAAACACATGTGAAAAAAAAGCTTACTCGCAGTACCTTGTCAGTCGAATTTAACGAAATATGTATAAGAGAGAGAGAAAGAGAGAGACAGAGAGAGAGAGAGAGAGATTGTTGCCTAAATAAATAATTATATATATATATATATATATATATATATATATATATATATATATATATATATATATATATGAGAGAAATAACAAATAGATTAAAAATCCACAGTTCAAAGCATTTACTTTTTTAAAAAAGTGCCTAATAAAAATTAGAGCAAAATATTATTATTATATTTTTATTATAACAGGTTACAATAAAACATTTTTAAATCGCTATATATATATATATAAAGTATACACACGCATATATCGCTATATATATATATATATATATATATATATATTAATCGTACACACGCATATATATATATGCATTATATATATATATATAATGTTTATATAGAGGTTTCTACTTAGGTACTTTCTTTTCTACTTGGATACTTTCTTACCTTCTCGCAAATACCAGGTGAAACCACAATCTTATGATTGGTTCGCACGGGCCTGTTTAGCCTCTTAATCCACAGAAATAACATTTTTCTGGGTGGATCAGCTTGATAGTTCTGATCACAACATATGTCCATTCGTGTCTGTAATGTTTATATACATTATATATATATAATGTTTCATTATATATATATATGTATGTATGTATGTAATATAGCACTGTTAAACATTAAGTAGAATCGAGCGGTGACGAACACTGATATATATTGTCTTCGTCTTTCTTGTTGCTATAACGACATTTGGGCCTTTGTGTCGTCCGATATTCTTCAGCTGTATATTGATCTCGGTAACCAACAGGGAATTTTGAACTGAACTCCTTTTTTTTTTTAATCTACGACTAGATTGTTCAGTTCTTATTTATTTATTTTTTGCTCCTCGAGTCCAAGTAGACACTGCCCAGGGATTGAACTTATAATTACTATGTTACCAAAATAACGAACAAACGCTTTTAACGACTAGGCTACTGTCTCGGAGGACAATTTATTGTAGTAAACTTGGAGCTTTAAATATGGCCGGCTTGCTGTTGCTGCCTGTTGTGTCATTTGTCTTTCTTGCTTTATTAGTGGCTTCCATATTGTAGCATACACACATATTAAGAAGAATTATATATTAGTCTGGAATTATGGAATGAGGTGTTATTATATACAGTATATTTTGACAATTGTTGTCCTCTTTGGATATATATATATATATATATATATATATATATATATATATATATGAAGAAATATAGTCTTATGATATGCTATATTTATGGGATAAAGTGCTCAATGTCAAAGATAGAGCGTATCTAATATATATATATATATATATATATATATATATATATATATATATATATATATATATATATATAAGTGAACATTGAAGTCAACACTCAGAGACAATAGGCTGTTTTATGCTAAGTGCAATCGTTAGGCCGACTGACGATTGCGCCAAACATGAAACAGCCTGTCACGTGGGAGATAGAGCATGTGTAAATATAAAAGTGAACATAGAAGTCAACGCTTAGAGGTGACAGTCTGTTTCATGCGAGATACAAAAGTCAGGCCTGACGATTGCATCTATCATGAAACACACTGTCGCCTCTAAGTGTTGACTTCTATGTTCACTTTTATATATATATATATATATATAATATATATATATATATAGAGAGAGAGAGAGAGACTTGGTACTTATATATGGCAGGTTCGGTTCTCTAGACATGGTTTCTAACTAGTCTAGGAGAAAGATAACTCTGAATTCAAAAGCTGCGCAGGATCGTTCGCGGACCCTGTGGCATGTAGTGCACTAGGTTTTCTCTATTCGACGCTTCAAAAAGTGCGGATGGTTCTTCACAAAACCTTCACCACTATAATCAAATCTCATGTAAGTTCTATCCTAACAGTTGCATCTCTTGCACTTCGTGTTTGTGGAACTCACTTCCGGATTCTTGCTTCCCAGTCAACTTTGATCCTCAAAATTTTAAATGCAATGTTAATCGTTATCTTCTGTCTTATTAATTATTGTATATTTATTGTCCTCTCTCCTTGATAGTGTTTTTATTTTATCATATTCTCTAACTCCCTTGTGTCTTAGTGTATTTATTGCCTTACTTGCCATATATATATATATATATATATATATATATATATATATATATATATATTGCGGAAATGTATGACAAAGTGGAAAATGTTTTCTTATGAAGCGTTTCGTCCTTTAGCACTTCATCGGACTAAGTTTGTTTATGTTGATGCGACTACACATGCGCAAGAATGAGGGATGCTGGGAATATTTATTTTCTTTTTTTAAACGAAAATTTAAAATTCTCATATCGTTATCTCATATATATATATATATATATATATATATATATGTATGGACACTTAGTTCAACATCAAGTGGCGATAATTTGCTTCATTATTAGGTGCAATCTTCAGGACACTTAAATTATTGTTGTGGATTCCGCGTGAAAAATCGGTCTCCAATAAATGACAAACGCAAGTATTTAAGCTAAGAAATTAAATGTATTTACACAAAATACAAAAGGTAATGCTGTTAGTAAAATCCAGGAACGCCGGTTAGTATTAATCAAAGATCGCTATATACAGTCTCGAAGTAAACTTCCTTAGAGTCGGGCGTCCTTGTAACTGACTTCTAACGTCAACTCAATCACAGTGTCTATGGACTTTCCACTATGTTCCTCTCACTCTCATCCTTGACTGACTGTCTGTGGCTATTTTATGGCAGCAGGACGAGTCCATTTATATCAGAAAAGGGTGGACCCCATAATAATTATATATACGCGGTACTTAGTGGAAAGTGCTCAATATCTGTGATAAAGCTAACATTATGATCGCAAAAGCGTGAAACCGGAGGTTACAAACTAATTCCATGCAATTGAATATATATATATATATATGTGTGTGTATATATATATATATATATATATATAAATATACATATATATAGCGAATCGGATTGAGGAATCGGAGAGCCGAGTTCGAATTACAGTCGTGCTAATACCTTTGGTATCCGTATCTGAATCCTCTTATTCAGTAGGACAGACTGGGTTCTATAGCCCTGGATGGTAAATGGTCTAGGAGAAGGACAACTCTGAATTCAAATCCTTCGGAGGATCGTTTCCTGACCGTGATGTCTCTGTATTCGGCTCTTCAAAATATGTGGTTGTTTCTGCACAAAACCATCACACTATATTTCAAATAATATGTGCAAGTTGTTTGGTTGTCTGTTCGAGGAACAGCCCTCGTTGAATTATCAAGACAGGTAATTATATGATATATGTGCGTGTATATCACTTCAAATGTTATTTTTAGTGGATAAAAGCATTTGAGTAGACGCTCCGGTTTACGTTTATTTTCAAAGCTGCTTTTCCTTGATTTGTCAGATAAATATTGAAATATAATGGCATACTCACAGAATATCACTACCGCTTCACTTCTGTGCACAGCCATGAGAAACGTGAAAGAATTGAATGAAAGAAGTTTGAGTGATTAAAAAAAAAAGAAAATGCAGTTAAGTTAGAACATGATGTGTCACAGACAAGCTCTGGTCGCCATAACCGAATTGCTATGATTTTGAGTGTCCGAACCAAATCTACTTCCCGTGAATGCCATTTTCTTTATTGAAGAGAGTAAGTAAATATATGAGATGTTCTCAAAGTTAATATACAACCTTGTTCAAATTAATTGAAACAACCGCTTTAGTTTCCTTACTTATAGTCAGTTTTAGACCCACTGGAGTGATAGGGTATAATCGATTTCTATATTTTTCTCAGATTAGGTCATTTGCAGTAATGTGCAGTAATATGAATCATGATGAAATATGTTTGGTCTTGAAAAATATATGCGTTATTAATGACTGTATTAAAATTTGGTCACGCCCAGACACTATTGTCTCGACTGTCGATTAGTTGTTCTACACCCATTGTCTGCGATGGACGTTACTCCACCGAAAAATGGTAACGCTAGACGAACCTCACAGATTTTCATTATCATAAATGTGGTCGAACGATTCGTGGCATAGATTTAATCACAAACGGTTTTCCTTCAAATATCAACTCATTTCCTGTAAATTTATATTCTATTTTAAGACACAAAAGAGGATATTAAACTACACGCCTGTACAAATTAATTGAAACAACTGCTTTAGTTTCATTTGTTTCACCATACGGTCAGTTTTCGACCAACTGGAGTGACAGGCTGTAATCAATTTCTTTTTTTTTCTCAGATTACGTCATTTGCAGTGGTGTGTTGTAATATGAATCTATTTTCGGGGTGTATGATGAAATTAGTTTGGCCTTGAAAAATATTACGTCATCCGTGATTGCATCAGAATTTTATCACGCCCTAATACTATTGTCTCGACTGTCGATTAGTTGTCCTACGACCATTGTCTGCGATGGACGTTACTCCAAAGAAGCATACGGAAATTATAACACTGCGTGAACACACTGGAAAGCCTTACCAGTGAGCAAATCAAAATGCTATAGACTGGCTAGAAAAATCTCTTGATTTAAATCCAGTTAAGAATCTATGATCATTCTGCAATGAAGTACTTCGTGGAAGAGATTTACGGAATACTAACACGTGCACTGGGTCATGTTTCATTGGAAAAATACGAAAAAATGTAAATAATAACGGAATTATTCGTTTTATGTCAATTAATTTGTACAAGGGTTCAGTTTTTATTTCCGTAGATAAAAGCGTTTTGAAATAGATTATGGTGCTCATCCTTTCTAGGACAAAGTGAACAATGAAACGTTTACTCCGTGGCCGAATTCATAAAGGCAGATTCTGGTTCGATTCTTGTCGGAAGCACCGTCTTTAGTGAGACTTCTGAATCTAGGCAATTTGTTATTAATTTCACTGTTTATGAAAATAAAAAATAAAAAAAGACTGATAGCAACTCAAATACGTGTATCCACTAAAACTAACATATATAGTAATAAAAACTAATGGCGGACATAAAAATCCATTCAGTATATTCCGAATCTGTCTATGCTATAGCAGCTAGCTAGTCATTGTTGCTGACGCCTAATGAAACACATTAATGTTTCTTCAACATCTACATAGATAACCTGTAGTTATATTGCAAATCTTTTGAGCGGACCATGTTTACAGGAAAGAGAGCGGTCAATAAACAGTTTTTTTTAAAAAAAAAAAACAATATTATTACATTCAATCTCTCGGTCATGAAGACTTCTTATTTCATGCTAAATCAGCCATCGATATGTTTCGAATAGTTTCGTTTCCACAATTTCACTCAAAACGACTGGATCAACTTGTGGGGTCTGGTTTTTCATGTACTTCCAAACAATGTCACAAGCTAGAGTCGTCTCCCCAATCACGAAATCACCTTCCGTCGTGAAATCCGAACTCAGGTCTTAAAAAGTCGGATAGCTAACGTTCTAACCACTCGGGTGAAATGTCTCGGTCCGACCCATATCCTAAAATCTGGCTGGGTGATCTCCATGTGGTCTAATAGTTAGCAATCTTGTATTGCTAGAAAATTACGACTGAGTAATGAGTTCGACTCTCACTATGTACCTCATACTTTCAACCTTGGGCCACATCTAGGCTACGCCTAGAAAATTACCATCCCAAAATCTGGCCAAAATTTTAAAGATCAAATTTTGATGGGAAATGTTTTGAGTCGTGCATATAACATTCTATTTCTTTCTTTCTTTCTTTCTTTCTTTCTTTCTTTCTTTTTAAAATAAATAAAATAAAATACAAAGCAAATTTAACATTTTAATAAAATTATTTTAAAATATCACATTTTATCTAAAATACTCATTGGCTCCTATGAGACAGAACATCTACAAAGAGAAAAATGCAATAAAAGTAAAATAAAGAAAACAATGACGTTGCAAACAACGAACATTGTCTACACCGCCCTTCCATGTCCGATCCTGCATATTTGTCTACGAATGCAAGCAAGATATCGCTTCCAATTCAAAATGGCGGCCGCTGACAGTTTAAATAATTCGCCAAGGATAGGGCTGGAAATTTATCTCGTCGCCAAGGCAACGTCGCTTAGCGCAGTTTTGCTGTGAAAACGAACAGCACGCGTGGTTGTCTTGGTTGGTTTCAGCGAACCAACGGTTTCGACTTACTTAAATCGATTCTTTTAAATTGCACAGTGAATGAAATTGATTATTTCACTTCTCTTTAATATGGCAATATAACGGCATAATGAATATAATTGAAGTTTATTGCCAATTATCATAGCAGAAATGTACTGTTTGTTGTTAAGATGATTATGTTCATTACTTGGTTAGCAATAATTCTGAAGCTGGAGTGTGCTTCTTGTTGAGTTCCTATTCAAATTGCATAATATAAAATCTGGAAGTAAACACACACACTCGTAATATATGACAAAAATATACTAAACACTCAAACGGTAAAAAATATAAGAATATATATGTAATAGAAACTAGGGTGATTTTAGATAATTATAATTAAATAATTCATCAAGTCTAGAAGAAACCTCAACAGAATGCAAAATGCACTCGACGACCGTTTCGTCCTAAATTCGGTTGTGTCCGGCTTCTAATGCTTCTAATGCTCTGGATGGAGAGGCTGGGTGATAGTAGTCGTGGCTCGTGGGGGCACAGTCCTATGGGTAAAAGAGAAACTCGAATGAGTTCCACCACGGAAAATATGATCGAGCGGCGCTATATCAAGTCTGATTCGGTACTTATTCGTCCGTTAGAACAGTTGGTATGACGTTTGCCTGAGAGGGCACCTCGGGGTGGTGTAATGGTTAGAAAGCTTATCTCGCTAAAACAATTACGACTGAGTAGTGAGTTCGATCCTCACTGGGTGCCCCATACTTTCGGCCTTGTGCCTCATCTGAGCTACGCTTGGAAAATCCCTATGACGTTTGCCTGATAACGTAACTGTCCGGGTTTCAATTCTCGGTAGTGGACGTGCACTGCTGATGAGTCCCAAATATAGGACGAAATGGCCGTCCAGTGCTTTCTGCATTCTGTTGAGGTTTCTTCTAGCCTCGATGAATTACTTAATTATAATATATATATATATATATATATTGACGTGGGTAAATCAAATAACTCGATATTAGCAACCGTATATACGTGCGTTGGCGTGCATACACAGGTAAGTGAATAAAAATTTACACACATTTTAATTTAAGGTGTAAATAAAACAGTGTTCAATGCAAGTCTAGATAACCATTCTATATCACAATGGTTCTATGTCGGTCAAAAAGACAGACACACATACACGAATATATATGTAATCATACGTTTTACCAGTTTGTGATTGGAAGGGATAATTCCGAGGAGGATATAAATCCAGAAGAGGGTTCAGTTCGACATTCCAACCACCTGAAGAAGGCCGGAACGGACAACGGCTGAAATGTTGCAATAAATATGGCGACAAAGATAAGGACAACAGTCCGAATAATGTAAATAATAGACAAAATCATATTCAATAACATATTCAGATTAATATATGAGTTTTTAAATATGTCTTCAAGAATGCTAGATCTCAAACAATATTTTTAAATTCATGAATGGCTGCTTAAAATGTTTGTAAATGGCTTCTATAATATTTACCTGTTTTTTTTTTTGTTTGCAATTAGATTTTAAAATTATTTTAGTTGTCTGTCTATTTCTCTGTGATGAGGTATTATACTTACTTGCATTATTTACATTAGTTTTGGATAGTTTTGTTTCACCACTACTACTGTGGCCTCGCAATTCTTTAGGTCTAGTGACTGGATCTAAACAACGTCTTTATCCATTAGACCCAGAGAGTTGTCAGTTCAGTGCCAGGCCACAGCGGTGGTGAACCAAAAATTTGGAGAGTTGTGTTAAATGGAAATAACTTCCGGAAGAACAATCTACTCCGTTAAACGAAATAAAGGGTCCGATTCGAAATTCCAGTCACCCGAAGAAGAAGGCTAGAGAGTACAACGGGCGAAACGTTGTGAATATGGCCTTAAAGATGAGCATAACAGTCCTAATAAAGTAAACAATGCAAGTGTTTTAGTAGTATAAAAGAGGTACTAATATTACTGTGTTCCTTCTGGTGGTAAAATGGTCATCTTAAAAGAAGAATCACTTTACAAATATACCGAACCATATATATATATATATATATATATATATGTCATACCAGGTTGTGTGTGTATGTGTGTGCTTGTACGTTTATATATTGGATCAGATTTCCTACATTTTTCAACCGATTTCAGCAAAACTTCACAGGACTACGTAAAATTACCTTGCAGTAGTTCTGACAGAAATTGGAAAAACACAATTGTTTTTGCACAAAATCAATTTGAAAACACGATTAAGAGGCATCGCGAAAGTGAAAAGGGGGACAACTCATATCGAGTTATACTTATTATAAAACCCAAGTTGTTTGTGTGTGTGTGTGTTCGTTTATATATGGGATCGGATTTCCTACATTTTTCAACCGATTTCAACAAAACTTCAATTTTTTTGGCAGGTAGTGTTTCTTATTGTCTTGCACACTTTTTTTCTTTATTTTTACATTCAGAATGCTTTAAAAATTCCATTTACAAGACAATTGTTTATAATAAAATTCTATTCAATCGGTAGACTTGTTTGAGTTTGGGTTTGACGAATTCGTAAAAAAAAAAAACAAACAAAAAACAAAAAACAAAAAACTAATTAAGACATGCGTGTCCGTCAACCTTAAACAATAATCTTTGTCAATTTTATTTTTCAGTCTTTATGATGGGTGATACTTGATCTGTCTCTTACTGTTACATCCCCGGGCAACACCGGGCTCTACTGCTAGTATATATATATATATATATATATATATATATATATATATATATATATATATATATATATATATAAGAATGAGTAACATTGAAGTCAACACTCAGAGGCGACAGGCTGTTTCATGCTAGACGCAATCATTAGGACGTCTGACGATTGCGTCTAGCATGAAACAGCCTGTCGACTCTGAATGTTTACTTTTATATTTACATACGCCCTATCTCTGATAATAAGCACACCATAAAACTATATTTCTTCATGCATATGTATATATATATATATATATGTGTGTGTGCACAGAGTGTAGTGAATATACTGTCGTGTAAATTATGCAAAAATGAAAATAACACTAATATCTCATTTTCTACCAAAATTACACATCTTCAAATACTAAAGAGTAAATTTATTTAATAAAATCACCATTGGCTTCAACCACAGCCTACAAAAAACTACGGAATCTCCGGCAACTCTTCTTGGCGGTCTCCTTGTTTAAGAGTCATAATCTTTGCCTTCAGTTCATCTTTGGTGTTACAAGGAGTGTTGTTGATCTCCCTCTCATCTCCGCCCCACACATAATAATAAATAGGGTTGCAGTCTGGGGAGTTAGGTGGTCAGAGGTAGCAGAAATTGTCAGCCATGACTGGGTTCTCCTGCTTGCGTGGCATGGTACAAAGTCCTGTTGGCAGTCATGGTGTCTTCCAGCAGCCAGCCTCTTAAACCAGGGCAGCACTACCTCCTCAAGGCACTTGATGTAAGCCTCTGTGTTGAGTCTGAGGCAATAAATTCAAAAGTTCTTATCAGAACGATCAGAGTGAGTTTTCCCAGCTGCCGTACCTTCGTAATCATCGTTAGACTCATCCAGCTCATTCCAAATCCTTTGCACTGTCCTCAGAGTGACACCCAACCATGTTCGTATCGGAGCTCCCGGCGCGAATGCCAAGCATGTCGTTCTCAAGTTTCTTAGAAAATTCTGCAAAGTTATTATAACACTATGGGACTCTACTTTGAGCAATAAACATGTATAATTACTCTCCAAGCTTAACAGAAGCACTGTAATGAGCCGATCATAAACGGAAAAGGTATGTTCATTATTAATTCATCATAGCTGAGGATCGGAAGCTCACGATGCATTGGAATAAAGTTAATATATGATATATATATATATATATTATTCCAGGATCATTTGACAACTCATTCAAGATGATCTTGGCCTCTTCTAACTTTCAAACTTTCTGTCTTGTAGGTTTCACGTATGATTTCATTTTCAAGTATTTCGTCACTGTTCTTTGGGCGATCATAGGTGAATCTCCTCTTTCACGTGCCAAACGTCATATGAATTGAGTTGGAGCTTTTCTAAGTGATCTCCTTAGCTCTACGTTGAAATGATAATCCCCCTTGCTGTTGTGACCTCTTGATCCGGTAATCCTTTCTACTTCTCTCTCTTTTTTAAAATTATTCACCGTTCTTTTGATGCTTCTTGTATTAACTTTGAATATTGAAGCCAGAGTATAAAGGCCTGAATGATCATTTTCCTGTCACCATTGCTCAGTTGGGGAGACAGTAATGCTGACAAAACGATTTTAACCTGTTCTCTTTCTAGCTGAATAACTCAAAGTGTTGTTTTCAGTTATTCTTATGATAAATCAAGATGATTAAACGTCGTACCTGAAAATATGGAAAGAAAGAGACTCAATTAGTTTAGTGGTTTCTTAGATATTAAACATTCTGTGAGATAGACAATTTTGCTGTTGCATGATTTGGACAATTTTGCCGTTACACCCGGTATATATATATAACAGGAGAATCTATCATATATTTCTTATTAAAATGCTATTTCTTTATGCATCTGATACGTTCATATATTAATTCTAATATACACCGATAAACACAGGCATGAGTTAATTTCAGTTCTCATCTTGTTTTTCTAACGGAATTATCAGCAGACATTCTCTCTAGCATCCGATTTTAGCTTCAAGTATTTGCTAACTTTGTAGTCAAGGCTGATACATTTAAATTCTTCTTGATCATGAAGCCTTACTCTGTCTTTCTATGAATAAATAGTTTATCATTTAACAAAGTAAAGAGTATATATTTCTGTGAATCTAAAATTTTCAACCAAACTTATTTTCTAGAGTTCATTTAACAATTCATTTCATTGAATCTCGTTCATTAATGCTTTTTGGCAATAATCACAGTAGTCGTGGTGATGGCGACATTGATAAGGAAATAAAAGAGAAAAAAAGAAGAGGCGTTGGATGATGGTGATATTAACACTCGACAAGATTCTTGTATCAATAAAAAGCGTCAAACTAACAATTCAGCGGAAAACAACAAAATGAACAAAATCAAAGCCACAATGATTTAGACAGCCTTCATCCGGGCACAATTTGTAGCTGAATGACACGGAAAAAACGAACAGGAACGATAGAACATCTACTTCTCGATATTTATCGAGCTTAGTTTAGTATGGCACAAGGCTATCGTTAAATGAGAGAGTTGAAAATTTATCTAAATTGGGTTAGGAACCTATAATTTTGAAATGATCAACTATCGGCGTTTTCTTGAGATTGAACCAATGACTTTCATCATTGGCGGGAAATCTGTAAGGAAGAGCCTTATCAGACAAAATGTCGTAAATCGAACAAGTATAGAGATTTTACTGTGGGAAGTGTTACAACTGACTACAGAAAATATGATTCGAAGGCGGGTTTGAAAGATGCGACCCAAAACCTAAGTAATATATTAAAAAAAAAAAACAAGAAAAAAAGAAAAAGTAAAATTTCGTCAGAAACAAAGAAAAGATTCCTATGTAATATCAGTCCTTCCTCTAGTGAAAGCTGGATAATTTCTTCAAAGATGGAGAGGAGACTTGTGGCAGCAAACATGGAGTTCTACAGAAGGGTACTGAGAATACCATGGACAAAAGATGTGAGCAAGGAGGAAGTACTAAAAATTCAATAAAAACAAACTTTGATTTAAAATTTATAATTTCAAAAAAGTGAAAAAAATTCTATAAAACACAAACTTTGATTTAAAATTTATAATTTCTCGGTGAATTAGTATTTGTGATATGCGATATGTAACTACATATTTGGGGTGAATTAACAGATAACATTCAATAATTTTCTTTGCTTTTTGGTTACTTGTTTATTTTAGGGGGGCATGGTAGACATCTTTTCTTAAAGGGAGCGAATTTTATGTATATGAGAAAGAGAGAGAGAGAGAGAGAGAGAGAGAGAGAGAGAGAGAGAGAGAGAGAGAGAGCATGGATTTTAACAGATGGCTCAGCTATTTTCTTCTTCGCGTGTATGACATGACTTCTTGCTTCGACCACCGGTACGCAGTGATATTGGAAGGCAAGGGTTTGGCTAGGATTCAAGCTCCTAACTTCTCTACTGCCACAATTGTACTGCCTGTATTCGCGCGTTTTTTTTCCAGTTCTATCTCAGTACTTAAACAAAGACAATCCATCATTATCTGGATTCCATACCTACGGATTCAAACTACTCACACTCACTTCGGGCCGTTTTGAACCAAAGTTCTGACCAATTTGGTAGGGCCTAGAAATAAATTCATTACATTTATAATTTTTATCAATTTTATCTAGCCTTTGCTTTCTCTAACAATAATAATAAAACCATGAATCAATTACGGTATTTGTCTTTGGTCAGGCAGATTGTCTATAGCGCATACGAGTACACCAATTTGATCTTTATGACTTTGCCAGAGTAATTCGTTCGTGTTGGTCAAATCATGGTTGCTCCGCACTGAAACCTTTAAGTTGACATTTGAATGTTTAACAAATCTTTCGCATCGTCCACATGCCCACGCAGATGAACCAATCAATTTAGTTGTGGTTTTTCTGGGATAGGAGATTTCACACTTTAGGAAAGACACGAAAACTGAAAAGCGTTGTAATTTAAGCTGCAGTAAATCCATCCCAGCGTTACTTATAAATCAATCTATACTCGGGTATACTCACTGGGCGTTTCAAGAATATGGCCTTTTGAAAACGTTAATCTATTCGCAAGGATATATATATATATATATATATATATATATATATATATATATATATATATATGCTCAGAAACAAAATTTGAATACAAACACACACGCATAATAGTACTACTCTTTAAACCAAACAAATTCATAAGGTCATTGCTATTCATGATTGAAGTTAGGTTCGACATTTGTAATTACAAAACTACGAATAAAGCACTGATAATATAACGCTATCAAAGTGAATTAAAATGTCTGCCATCGAACTCGCTATAGATCCTGCTGCGTTTGCGCAGTGACAGTAAATTATGACCCGAATTTTCCGTTCGGTTTCGTGCAGTGTACAACGAACAAAAGCAGACGACAAGGAAATTGTTGTACGACTGTCCTTGCTTTTAATACCTCTGACCAATATTAGCATTCGTATTGCAGTGTCTCCTAGAAATGCCGTAATCGCTTTCCACCATTGTTCATCTGTTCTACTTCGATTTGTTTTCCTACTTTATTTTTGTGCCTTCTGTTTTCTTAAATCTATTTTATATCGGCTTTTCTTCCGTACTTTCACCTCGAGTTTCTCTTCTTTTCCTCAATGATATGTACATCTTTCTTTCTTAGTTATTTAGATTTGGTTTGGTTTGCTTTGTTTTACGGCATATCAACCTCAATGGGTTATTTAATGCAAGCAAGATTTTTATTGCCGGTAATAATTAAAAAAAAATATATATATTGCTGCTAATATTTTTTCTTCAAAGATGTATTGCTGGTTATACTTTTTCCTTCAAAAATGTATTGGTGGTAATATTTTTTTAATTAACAAAAATTATTGCTGGTAATAATTTTTACAAAGTAATTCTGGTATTAAAATCTATTTTTTACACTTTAGCAGTGTTTTGACCCCAGTTGGAGGGGTTAACTATTTTCCTATAGTTGGGACCCTAACAGGTGCTACCGCTCCATGTTAGGGTGAACCTGGGAACGTCAGCAAATAAAAGGTGGTTTCAAGCTCCTCAAAACCTCCTGAAGTTTATCGTCTTACTCAGGACGGGTAACCATGTCTCTTAAAATAGATTAAATGCTAAACATGAAGATCATGTTGCTGTTAAACATTTGACCTTTTTCCTTTCAAATGTTCAATGAAATATTCTTCCCATTCTTTTTATTGAGTGATTTTTTGATTGATTCATTATAAACAGAGTGCACCATGCAAGCAGGAGCTTCAAAATTCACTAGATACTCCTCTGCAGAGACCACCTGTTGTCATGGGTAGGGGCCCGTAATATTTGGTTTAGCTTGTTTTGTTTTGTTTTATAGCATATTAACCGCAATAGGTTATTGAATGCCGACAAGATTTTTATTGCTGGTAATATTTTTTTTCTTCAAAAATATATTGCTGGTATTAAAACCTATTTTTACACTTTCATAGTGGTTTGACTCCAGTTTGGAGGTTAACTATTTATCCTTAGCTGGGACCCTAACAGGTGCTACCAACCCAGGTCAAGGTTGACCTGTGAACGTCAACAATTAAGACGTGGTTCCACTCTCTTCGGAACCTTCTGATCAGAGGCCTTGCTGTTGGACGTAGTATATCGTCTTACCCAGGGCGCGGATGTAGTTTATCGTTTTACCCAGGACACTTATTTATATTTAAATATTCTGCTAGTTGATTGGTACAGGGCATGTTATACTTTATAATATTTGTAGATTTTCAAAATAGTCTGCTTCCTTTTATACTTTACCTATATCTGTTTACTCTTAAGCTGTGATCTAAATACTGAGGTAGTTACCATTTTCAGGGTAGAAGATAGCTTTATTTGAATAATCACGCAATTTTATTCTGAAATACATGAGCTTACTTATAGTTATAAAACGTCATGTCCATTCAGAGTATAGACGATTATGTCTACACAGGTTTCATTCTTTATTATCTATGAATTGCCATAGCTTTTTTGTGTCTTTTTCACAGACCTGAATTCAGTGTTCTCCTTAGACTGGTTGCTGCAAAGTTTACTCATTCATTTAATCTGTGTCAAAGAGTAAAGGTAGTCATATTTGTCTCAATAGCAACAGGGAAGTTAACAGACGAGATTTTGAATTAGAACTTGGCTTACAAGTTGTTCTTTAGTCCAAGGGTTGCCAACCTTTTGCTAACTATATGCCAACTTTGGGTTTTAAAATCATTCAGTCTGCTAACACCATATGTATTTTTATACAAGTCAAGGTCAATATACCTGTCCTACAACATATTTTATATAGTAATATATAGTATATATTCTTTAGCATATATTAAAATTGAAACAGCTAAATATCTTCTTTGCGTTGTAGTAGTTATTGGTCCGGGCTTCATGATGTCATTTGCGGCTGCGTGCCATTAGAAATTGCTTGGTGTGCCATGTGTGGCACGGGTGCCGTAAGTTACCGACCCCAGCTTTAACCTACCTATATATTCTTTATGTATAATACTAATTTCGAAATGAATAAGAAAACAATCTCTTAAAAAATGATTTTAATCTGGCAAAATTTAAGGTATAGATAATTTATATTCATTACATTCAATTGCAGAGATCCAATCAATAGTGAAATGTCGATTAATTGATTCGTTTTTACGGATTATCAACCCTTTGCAGCTTATTTAAAGCCAGAAAATATATTTAGATTATAAGATTTTTTGGTAGTAAGGGAGATGATAATAGTTTCGTGAAACAATTCTTATTAATTAACCCAGAAGTGAGATGGACTCGCGACTTTCTCAAGGATATTTGCGCCTAAGTGAATATAAGGAACCCAACGAGAATTGGAACTCGGCTCTCCGATTAACAATTCCGGGTCATTATCCATTACACCACCCGCACATCCAAGCTTACAGCACCTGGTATTCCCAAGCGGTCACCTATATTAGTAGAGACCAGATTTGACGTTGCTTAACTTTGGTTATCTTACAGGAACTTAACTCTCTGATTAACTCTGATTGAGCTATTATCCATTACAGAGCCCGCACATCCAAGCTTAAAGCGGTCCTCCCTCAAGATACTGAACATGCTCGCCGTTGCTTAACATTGGTGATGAAATGTCGGGGAGCTGAGCAATTTATGTCTGTAGTTCCATGTTTGTATGAGAATCGCAATTTAGTTTTAGCCTTGTGCCATAATGAATGTGCGAATAAATACCCAAATAAAAACGTATTTGTCATGCAACACATTTACCATTGAAAAGGTAAGGCGGTGTACCAGGATTAAATCCCTGACACTTGAGGGTGTCAGATTTTCCATTGTGCTGACTGATAAAAAAGAAGAAAAAAAATATTATACTCGTTAATTATTATACTCAGCTCAGGGTTCATTCTATCAGACAATTCTTCGATTTCATGAAAGTCCGGTTAATACCTTTTAGCTGAAACGACCTAATGCGGAAGAGCCTAGGGGAGAACTGAGAATGTTTTTATCTCTAGTCCCATGTCAGCGTTGGTTTCCCACTTTATTCTCGGCCTTCCGTTCGAATGGGCGTGAAAGAAATAGCCCCCGATAAAACCGCATTTATTTGATGCCATATTCTCATGAAATATTTTCACACCCACACGGATGGACATTACATAAATTTTGAGTCTTATATATTAGATTAAACTGTTTTAGATTTATATTATTTTTTTAGATTTTTTATATTTTAGATTAATATTATACGACCAGGTTTCGCCCGCTCGCTTATCGCTTCGCAAAGTAAGATATATTCACTACTTGAAATCTTTGAAACAAAAAGTTTTAAATGAACATTTCATTCATAAATTGGCTTGTTATAGTTAAAGAAAGTTTTACAAATAGATGCCAACTTGTTGAAGGCCAAGTAAAACGCAAATTTCAAACACTTTTCTGCATTATATAAGACGATATTCCTAAACAGAACTATTTTTGATATGAAAATCAAAACAGTCCAAGAATAAAAGAACATTAATGAAGGACAGTTAGTTAATGAAATATACCTTTTTAATGTCAATATGCAAAGTAGTTAAACCTGAAGAGTGATATAACCTAGAAGTAGATAATATATAATATAGATATTGAGCATTCAGTTCATAAATTACTATAAAGTAGAGCTGGGACTTTTTAACCCTAGAATACTTTAGATAATTATGCTCTAATTTTGTATTTACCCATATAGATTCTATTCCATAATGTAGGCTTTACTTAATTAGCTATTATGTTTCTCTAACTCTTCAAATGTTGAATGTATAACTAATTCTATTTTCCCATCTTTACACTATATTAATTTTATCTTATAAATTGTCCGCTGTTCTGTCACACATGAAATAAAAATAATAGTTTATAAGGAAAATAAGGATCTACATTCATCAAATCGTCTTTAAATTAAGTGGCAGCAGAAGAATTATCGTTGAACTTTTAAAAAGTAAGCTTAAACATTAATTCAATACTTAAATGCAGTGATCAATTTTGAGTTTTTCTGCAGGGAGACTTTTAAGCTAGTTTATAATAAAACATGCACTGTAATTTTAGACACAAAATGAAAATAACAGTTACTCCCCTTGAACCATAAAAGTAACGATAATGTCTAGTATAATATATTGATGTATATTTTTAAACTCGTATAATCTGGCAACCCTAAATCTGAGCTCAACGAAAATCGTTCCCCGCGCCTAACTTTTCTAGGGATTTTGAATGAAGTATGAATTATTGAAATCGGGCCAGTGGGAGCGGAGGAGTTGCTTGGACATACTCACGCACAAACACATACACTGTACTTTATATATAATATTAAATTTAGATTTATATTAGATTTACTCTGTTTTAGATTTATATTATATTAGATTTACTCTTGATGTTTGTCTTTTGAAACAGATTTCGTCCTTTGAAATTTCGCTCTTTTGCCTCTAATTATCTAAATAAATGTTTCGTCTTCTGCTATTTGAAAGTCTCAGCCAAATCTATAAGTTTATGTGACAATGGATTCTCTTTTCAAAAAGCGGGTCTTTTTTTTAATTTCACCATTTCCAGCCCTAGTTTGTTGCGTTGATTTTATAGACACGTTGTGGCAACCAGTCTAAGAACAAGAAAAGTATTAAATCCATATGTATAAAAAGCAACAGAAAGACCACTCCACTATCATGACAATCCATAGATAATGACAAATGAATATATTCAAGAACCATTATCGCTTACGTCCACAAGGGTTTTAGGAATTTATTTGTATTTCTTTCTTCTTCCTTATATACACCCACCACCCCTTTCATGTGCGGTTGTTTATTTTTTCTTCCTCCTGTTGAAGTTTTCTCACCATGCATATTACTGTCATCTTCATTTTTTTTCTTCTTCTAACACAGCTATTGAAGGTCATGTTACTAGAATACCCAACGGCAAAGAAATCCACGAGAAACAGCGTGTGCTTTTAGAATTTTATTCTGGGGGTGGGTGGAGTATTGGGAAGTTGTAGCACAATTATCAAGAAAGGCACCATCACACGTGAGGCTTGTATATTCGGCTAGAATCGCATAAACGTACGTATTAAGATCAAGAAATATTTAAAAAAATGTTTTGGATGAAGAATTTCATTATTAATGACCTTATTTCATTCGTTTTTAATAATCCTTCTTTTTTCTATTGCAAACTGGTACGTTTATCCAAAACTGTAAGGTTGATATAAAAATTAAAAAAAAAAATAAAAAGTTAGAATTGTTGGTTGCGAAATTTCTGGAAAGAGAAATGTATGAATCCATCTCTTCTCATTCCCCGCTATGGGTTAAATTGCAGGGCAGACAGAGTTCTCTTGCCTTGAGGTGGCAGAAGGAAAACTGAATTTAAAACCAGCCTGAATAGGGATGAGTTCCGTCAGTTTATCTTGTACTAGACACACAAACCTCTGCTGCTATTCGTGTGATGTTTCCACAACCCCAATGGATTACGGGATACATGACGTGACATTTAAATATGATTATGTTCGAATATTTTTAGATGAATTATTGTTAATGATTATTAATGTTTTACTTAAAATTCTGTTGATTTTTATCGGCTGGAAAAGTTGATGAAAAGAATTTATAAAGAATATTAGAATAGAAAAAGCCGAGTAAAATACAATAACGTGATACCGTTCTTCCACAGTAGGGATTAATAACACATTTTGCTCATACATCAATTCCATAATATACAAAAAATCTGATGAAAGACAAATTATAAAGACAATATAAGTTTCTAATGCTCTGTTTCCTCAAGATTTTACGCCAATTTTCAAAGAAATTCTTATCTTTTAAAGACGTAAATCAAAGAATTGCATTGAAATAAAAAGTTAAACACGATGGCACGTAATTTCTCCATTACTAATCAAACGATAAAAAATTCCTTTGGTTTCACTTGTTTCATTTTACAGAATATCAGCCTCAATGGATTATTTAATGCCGACAAAAGTTTTATTGCTGGTAATATTTTTTTCCAAAAATGTATTGCTGGTAATAATTTTTTTAAAAAATGCATTGCTGGTAATATCTTTTTTTCTAAAATTTATTGTTGGTAATAATTTTTCCACAAAAGTATTGCTGCAGTATTTACATTATGCGGACTATTGTCCTCATCTTTGCCATATTTATCACAACGTTTCGGACGTTGTACGCTCCGGCCTTCTTCAGGTGGTTGGAATTTCGAACTGAACCCTTCATTTCGATGACTGGGGTAGACTGTTCTAGTTCCACGTGCCATGTTTAATGGATGTCAATTATCAGTTATCTCCTGTTAATTTCCCTCTGCAAGTTCTCCACTGCCTTAACCAGGTATTGAACTCACACTCTTTGGGTCCTGTCACTGGATCTAACTAACGCCTTTATCCACTGTGCCATGTGTCCGGTTCTGGGTATGAATTTCTGGGTATTATAAACCTAATGTGCTCCTATTGCAATTTTGCTGTTATCATTGAATGTTTTTACCAGAACTCATATTGCAACTTTGTTATCATTGCTTTTCTCTGGCACCCCTTATTACTGGTTTCCATATCGTATTTATTTCTATGCTTGGTCGGCTCAGGAGATTTTTGTGGCCTAGCATATGTGCTGATTCCTTAAGTTTACGAATTTTCCAATGGTGTTCCCTGTCTATGATCTCAGCATGATCTCACAGGGGAGCGTACAATGGCCGAAACGTTGTGATAAATATGACGACAAAGATGAGGACAATAGTCCGCATAATGTAAATACTGTACATAATACCTCATCTCAGAAATATAGACAGACTCAAAAGTATTGCTGGTATTATAACCCATTTTTAATACTTTCATAGTGTTTGACCCATTTTGTGGGAGTTAACTATTTTCCCATAGCCGTGTCTCTGACGGCTGCTACCACTACGAGTCAGAGTGGACACCAGTAATGATACCAGTAATTATGAGGCGGTTCCAGGCTCCTCAAAACCTCCTGATCAAATGCTTTGCTGTCGAATTAATTTTATTGTCATACCCAGGACTCTGATGTAGGTTATCACCTTACCCAGGACGCCGGATGTAGTTTATCGTCTTCCCCAGAACGTGGATGTAGTTTATCGTCATACCCAGGACGGTGGCACTTTTATCCAAAACTGTTAGGTTGATATAAAAATTAAAAAATATCAGTCAGAATGATGGGTTGTGAAATTGCTGGGCATCATATTGCTGATTATTTAGGTAACTAATGTCTTTTACTGATCCAATACAGCGTAATTATTGCATTTACCATGGTAATCTGTTTCAGTTTTGTTCTCACAGTGCAACAACCAGAATAGTAGTAGTTTCCAATGAGTGGATTATTTCAAAATTCCGTATGAAGCGATTAAATTCTTAAAAATTCTATGAAATGAAAACAAATTCGTACTGTTAGTCTATTTCACTTACTCATTTAAATGACAAAAAAACAAAAACAAAACAAAAAACAAAACAAAAAACAAACAAACAAACAAAAACAAAACAAAAAACGAGTCGATCGAATAATTTAGAAGCTTGGTGGATGAAACAAATTCAATGTCATGAATTGGTGATTAATACCTCTCCTTCAAAACTCTATCAATCAAAATGTCAGAGAATACCGCTTTTAATCATTTAATAGTATCAGAAAGGCGGGGGGTAAATTTGTGAAAAGTAACTAAAAAAACAAAGGTTGCACCGATAAATATTCATTCTGTATGCAAAAGCAAGCTTCATCTACTTTATTTTTTTGCCGTTCTGGTTATGACGATAAACTACGTCCAACAGCAAGGCCTCTGATCAGAAGGTTTTGAGGAGCGTGAAACCACTTCTTAATTGTTGGTGTTCCCATATTCGCCCTAACGCGGGGTTTTAACACCTGTTTGGGTCCCAGCTATGGGCAAGTAGTTTACTCCGAACTGGGGTAAAAAAACAAAAAAAAAAGTGTAAAAATAGTTTTTAATACCAGAAATAATTTGTAATAAAAAAAGAAATATTGCCAGCAATAATTTTTGGAGGAAAATTATTATCAGCCATACTTTTAAAAAAATACCGGCAATACAAACAGCTATAGATTCTTTGGAAAAATTATGACCAGCTCTAGATTTCTTCAAGGAAAAATATTCCCAAAAATAGATTTTAGAAGAAAAACAAATGACCAGCAATAAAAATTTTATCGGCATTAAATAACCCATTGAGGTTGATATACCGTAAAACATAACAAACCAAGCCTAACCAAACTCAGAATTGGGAAGTTTGGGGTTTAACTATTTGCCCATAGCTGGGACGCTAACAGGTGCTACCAAGGTGAATCTGGGAACACCAGTATTTAAGAGGTGGTTCCATGCACCTCAAAACCTCCTGATCAGAGGCCTTGCTGCTGGATGTAGTTTATCGTCATACCCAGGACGGCAAAAATAAGGTAAACCAGGCTTGCTTTTGCTTATAGAATGAATGTTTATCGGTGCAACCTTTGTTTTTTTTATGCCGTATCCCTTCAGGATGTGGACAGTCACGACTCTCCACAATTTCCTTCTAAGCAACTTTAATCCTCTTGCTATCCCACTCAGTGTGTTCTGATTTTCATTTACATAACATTTGTAAAAAATATTACCAGCAATGAATTTTTGAAGGAAGAAATATTATCAGTAATACATTTTTGGAAGAAAAAATATTAGCAGCAATAACAATGTTGTCGGCATTAAATAACCCATTGAGGTTGATATACCGTAAAACAAACCAAACCAAAGCTTATTTTTGTCGGGTTAGAGAACAACTCGTTTCTAATTTGCAAGATAACAAATTAACAATTTTGAGATGCAAGCTGAATTTAGCTCTCTTCCTGTTCACAATCTTTTTTTCTTAAGAAAATCTTTCGCTTCTCATTTTCACTTCAAGCTGATCGTTAAAAAAGTATTTAATTTCATGTGTGGCACCATTTAACGAGGCAGAAAGGAAAAAGAAAGAAAAGAGGAAAAGGAGAGGCTAAGGACCGAATCGTGGGTCATAAGCAAGAACACACACACGGCTAAGAGACAATGGATAAAAGGATATTTTGATAAGTAACAAATGGCGAAAGAGTGTCATTACAATGACAGGGAAATTCTGAGTAAAAAGAAAGGGAAAGAAAGAAAGAATCAGATATGTTTTGGCATCGGCTGTGTTATCTAAGGATATGAAAACAAACTATTGGTACGGGAAGACATCTTATTATCAACTACAAACCGGCTGGCCAAAGAAAAAAAAATTCAAATGAAAATGTTATTTCGATAAGTGACGAAAAACAGGCAACTAAAGGGACTTTGGACAGATATGAAAAATTAAGGACCACCTACGAGTGTCCGTTGACCGATTTTCCTTCGACGGAACATCCTTGGCCTGCGATAATAAAATTGTTATCAGAAATATGTACCGGAGGAAAATGAATGGGAACCTAGAAGTGTTTTTTTTCTTTCTTCGAGGGGACAGACTGACTGAAACTTTGGAGATGTTTCTTTTTGAGACCGCGTTAGGAAGACCACCCATTCTGATAATTAGCGATAAAATACCTGACGTAAACCACGTGTAGAACAAGAGTTATGACCGCCATTGTCATATTGTCCCGTTCGCGGCCAGAGAAATGATAACGGCGATTAAGAGGAAGAAAAGGGAAAGAGAAGAGATAATTTTTTTTTTAGTTAAGCAAGATATATTTTTTTTTCTTCCTGAAACAAAGCAGCGGATTCGTCCACGCTCGACTGAGACATCATTGGTCGAGTGGTGATCACGTGACACAGGAGGGAGGCTGTTGCAGCCCATCTGGAGGATGAGTAAGCGAGGTTGCTACGAAGATGTGGGGAGGGCAGTTCACGCCCCTCTGAAGTATGATGAGAAGGTGGGAGTGAGGAAAGGTTCCCACAAATGGAAAAAGGTGGAAATTCCTAACCAGAGAGGTGGATATGTATTTAGAATTATCGAGGAACCCCCCGGCGCCGACAAACTCACCCCGGTTTTGGTCGGCGCCCATATAAACGAAGCCACAACGAGCAGAGTTGAGTTGAGTCCCAGCAGTTTCCAGAGTCAGTCTCCAGTTGAAGCAAGCCTCGCAGATAGCTGACCAAGATTCACGCACATTCCGGACCCCTCTTCAACCCAAGAACAATTATTTTGAAGAGCGACTTAGATCCAGATCACCGAAATAAGTTTTTTTTTTTTGACTTTCGTCCAAAGACCCACCGTAACACCAATTTCTTAGAGAGCAGACAACTTGAAGTGTTAAAACTTGCCTAGCGGAAAACGACGTGTCACAATCCCTAGAACGGGTCGGGAGATAGATGCAGTCCTATGTATCGAACAACTAGACATAAAGTTTGTTACCTTTTTCTTTGATACTTTGAACTTTTGAGTTTTCATTTTATTGTCTTTTATGCATATTTGTGTGGTATCACCCCCGTTGAACTCGGTTTGCAGTACGGCCCCAACCACTGTTTGATCTCGTCTGCCTAAGATCAATTCACAACGTGGGTAGGCGGACTGGGGGATCAGTGCAGTTACCTTGGTAACCAGGCGTTGGAGGCGAGTTGGGAACGACGAAGCTGATATCAAATCTAACCAGATTCCCACCCGAATCACCAAAAGGTTAGAACGTCACATTTGGAGCGGCGACATCCGAACGGAGCAGCGAGGTGCGAACGGCTGGTGCCTCGGCGAGGACGTCACAATTGGTGCTGTTTAGGGACGTCACAGTTGGTGCCGTGGTAGACTAGGATAGAACGTCACGGTTGGCGCTGCGACCAGGGGACGACGTCACACATGTAGACCATTTTGGAACGTTGTCTGTATCTTTATCAACATTGCTGTGTTGCAGAACAAAAATACACACGCACTTAAACTATTCAATCACCTTTCACATGTTTGCAGTGAAAGAAGTCATTTTCCAAATCGCTTGAGCAAATGTATTCTAACGAATCCACCAGACTCGTTGCAAAAGACATTTTATCAGCCCACATCTTATTCCGAATATAACAACGGTGCTCCATTTTCACCCTGACCTGTTTTTTTTTTTTTAAACGTAGAGGATAACATGAGGAGTCAGGTACTTACTGGATCTATACAGGGAGTTAACCATTTTTAACTCTTCTTATATTCCTCAACTTCAATCAGTAACCCTCTACCTTGGTTAGCTCTTGAGCCTTGTATTAGGTGAACAATTAGTTAAAAAATGTTAACAATAATTCAAATAAATTCAGTTCTTTCTTTCAATTATTTATGGAAGATTAAGCCACTTCATAAATATCAATGAAGGCCGCTAACATTTCTTCAGAAATATCAGTGTACATGTAGCCTGGTTTTTTAAGTTCCATTAAGTACCACATGGTTTATGATCGAGTTTTCTTTTCATTCAACAGCAAAAACAAATGTCAACTGAATGTTTTATGCAATTTTTGTAGCACAAATCAATATTCTTTGCAAAAGTATATTGAGGAATATAACTGGAAGAGAATTTGCTTTTTTATCAAATGAAGTATTGTCAACAATTAATTTCCAATCAATTTTGTTTAATTCCAATCAGAGACTAACATTCAAAATACTTGTTTTGAAAAGCAAGTCAAATTGAGATGAAACAAAGATAGGAAAACTATAAATTTCAAAGTTTAATCTAGTAAAAATTCAATATTAATACTAATACTACTTGATGAAAAACAATAGAAATTAAATGACTCAAAATTGACTAATGACTGTCAATGCTTCATGTTATAAAAATTCACGATAATATTACTACTAATACTAAGAGAGAAAAAACTTAAGCTGACAGAAATACCGTGGAGAAATACACAACTACTTTTTAAGACAAATTGAGAACCGTAAAATAATTATTAAGGACGATTCCTCGATCACTACAATCTTAATCTGTTAGGGTTAACCGTTATCTCCCTACCATATCCCATAAACTGTGCCTCTTACTCTGTAATCTTTTACCCCGAGTGGCTCTTGGGCTTATACAGGGAAGATTCCCCCACCCTTAAAACTCAAGACGAACCATTCAGTCACCAATTTAGAAAGCCACTATCCCACTCATTAACATGTGATATAATGCCTTTCTCGAAAACAGTTGGTGTTCTGAGAGGTCGATGTTAACCTGTCAAGGCGTGTAGAAACTTATTGTAGATTTCTTTGGTAAACCTCACCCCCCTGCGGAGTACACAGTTCCCACATCCAAAAACTATTACTT
Organism: Acanthosepion lycidas; assembly: GCA_963932145.1. NCBI lineage: Eukaryota > Metazoa > Mollusca > Cephalopoda > Sepiida > Sepiidae > Acanthosepion > Acanthosepion lycidas. Next base: position 108,283,475 of record OZ010589.1, on the reverse strand, counting down.
GTATATACATCCAACATTCCGTCAATCTAATTAATATTTTCTCGAGATCTTTTGACGCATTTATTTTAAATGAAAAATGTTTCAATTTTAGAAGTGCACTAAAATGAAGCATTGACGTTTTCCCTGGTTTTTATTACATTTTGATTGATGCCATGAGGCTGCTTTGAATATGTAAGGAATCTGAGAAAAATCCTTAAACACGCTTCGATCTCAAATTTTAGTTACAGAGTCTTTATGAAAATAAAGAAATTACAAGTGAAATTCTGTAAGAGAAAGATTCCTATTTCGATTCGTAACACAACTGAAACAAAGCTAGAATATCTTTCATTTGTCGAAAGTGCTAAACTCGACCTAACGAGCTTATGTAAATGAAAATCAGAACAGACTGAGTGGGATAGCCAGAGGACAAAAGTTGCTTAGAAGGAAATTATGGAGAGTCGTGACCGTCCACATCCTGAAGGGATACGTCATAAAAAAACAAAAACAAAACAAAAAAAAAACCGCCAAAAAACAAAGGTTGCGCCGATAAACATTCAGGTGCTACCACCCGGGTTAGGGTGAACCTGGGAACACCAGCAATTAAGAGGTGGTTCCACGATCCTCATAACATCCTGATCAGAAGCCTTGCTGTTGGACGTGGTTTATCGTCATACCCAGGATGGTTTCCAATTCTGGGATTATCTTTTGTGCTCACTCCGCCATAATATATTTAATGAATCCGTCTTCTTCCTGCCAACTATGACTTAAATAGTAGAGTAGAGTGGGATTTCTAGCTTTGGCTGGCGGCTAGTCTTTGAGAAGGAAATCTCCGAATTCCAAACCGTGCCGAAGGTACGGGAAAACACTTGAGTATATTTCTCAAGAACTCATAGTAATTTACGTATATTAAGGCTATTTGGAAGTTTTGAATTAATCTCTAAGCCTAAAAAAAAAAGAATTGTAAACTTTCTTGGAAGATAATTTTTTTAGCCAGTGAAATCTGTTTCTTTTTGAGTTGAAATATAATTTGAAATCTTTATGCAAGTCGATAAAAGAAAAATATAAATCGTGGAGAAACGATTATGATAATAACAGTTGTAGTCGTGCTGGCAGTTGTTGCTATCACGTGTGTGTTTAGGTCATGTGATGAATAGAAATTTTGCTTATTCCGGCCGAACCAAGAAATCACAGAAAATTTAACTGGGATCGCATTTCGAGAGATAGTTTTCATCAAAGAAGGAATGAGTTGAAATCATTAAAAATGACCTACCCCGTACAAAACAGATCAATTTACAAACCTTTTGTTGATTTGACATTTTTGAAGCATTTTTTTTACAGTAATTCATATTTTATCTCTTCAGGCCACGCACTTGGAGATGCGCCGTTAATATGCAAAAATATCTGAAGTGAGCTTCCTTGCAATTTCCTTCGCAACAAACAAGATAGATTACATTTCAATATGTTCGTTGTCGGTACGGTCGTAAATACGACTGACGGGCGATTAGCATTGATTGGACGAAACATTGTTGCTCGGGAATGAGTCATTTGAAATCACGACGAGAACAGATTTGGCCTTGTCCTCAGTAAGCACAAGAATTGTCATTAGTGAATATTGATTGTAAGAAATAGATGCACGGAATAATCTATGTCTATCTGTTTATATATAGATATAACCATTGTTTCTTTATCATCCTCGAACAATATAAAATTGTTGAAATTTTACATTAAAAATAATTGACTCGAAAACTGAAATATTTCGGATTTTTCTTAGTGAAATCTACCGTATTTTCCGGCTTACCAGACGCTACGTCTTGGAGGACGCACCCTAATATTTGAAAGAAATTTCCAAGAAAAAAAAAGTAATTCTCACACTATATCACATTCACCATGACTCATTCACATACTTGCTTACATTAAATACTCGTCCGATTTTGTTTGTATGTCAGTGACATACTTGTCAAGAGCAAAAAAGCCTCCCTGCACTGCTAGTAAACAGAGCATGTTTAAGTTTGTGACTCGGCTTCAGGAAGGTTTATAGTCTTGGATATACTTGTAACAGTTAAGTACTGAGGTTGCACCATATAAAAGGCTGAATTAGATAGATAGCTAACATTATAGTGTAATGAAACAACCACATCCATATCAGACAAGCCAATTCGGTGACCGTCCAAGCTTACTTGAGCCTGGGCGTTGCCTTACATTCATCTTGGAAGACGCACGCGTATTTTTTAGTAAAAAAAAGTGCATCTTGCAAGCTGGAAAATAATGTATTTACTAAAAAATAATTCCGTTTGTTCCCATCATCTTTTGCAACAATACAAGCCATTAGGTTGAAATAAGCATAAGCAATTATCCAAAGTAAATTTCCTGATAAACAAAAATTTCAAATCAGTTACATATCACCCAAATAGTTTAAATATACACATGAAAATCATGTCCGGATATGCAGGTTTCCGAATATGAGGGATTCCGGATATGAAGGATTCTGGATATGAGGGATTCTACTTTATTATATATGATCAGTTGCAAAAGATGACGGGAAAGTGATCATCTTTCCTCATCTTTTGCACCTATATAAGCCATTAGAGTGAAATAAACATTAGCAATTATTCAAAGTAAATTTCCTGAAAAACAGAAATTTCAAATCAGTTACATATCACCCAAATAGTTCAAATATTCACATCAAAATCATGTCCAGATATGCGTGATTCCGGATATGAGGATTTCCGGATATGAGGGTTTCCGGACATGAGGGTTTCCCTATATGAAGGATTCTACTGAATTAAAATAAATTATCAGGGAGAATTATCAAACGTTATGCAAATGTCGTAGACATAAAAAAAAATCACCAGGAATATTTGCTACCATATTTTGCATAAATTGAACTACGACCAGAACATTCGTTGTAGATATTGGATGTGGTGAAGTCAACCATAGTTGTCCCTCCTCGAACTAAAAAAGTAATGACCGAACCTCAGATATGGTCAGTGGTCAAATTGCATTGACTAAAGCTTCATTACAAGATTCGATTGTTTTCATTTACATTGGATTAGTAAATTTGCTTTATGAGTCATTTCTTTAAACTTCAATTTTTAACGGCTGGTCACATGATTACTGCCTTGAACCAGCCAAAATAAAACTTAGTAATATAAACATTGGGCAGCCGTAATAACTTCTAAAATCAACGTTTTAGTGCTGCTCTAAGGCGTCACAAAATTTTTTCTTATCAAGTTTAAAACGGATTTCCCGTTGTTAAACTTATTAATCTGCCGTAATGGTTTAAAACTTCCAGTGTGCAAAAATGAGTAACAATCATTATGTCCTGTGTCCAGTCTTTCCTCTCCTTTGTATCTCTTTATAAATTTGGTCTTTTTGTTATCTCTCCTAAACCTTGTTCCGACATCCATTTACTCAAGCTCACTAAGTAGGTTATGCTTTGTTTTCCTCTATCACTTTTTGCCTTCAATCTGTCCTAACAGATCTTCTTCTTTATGTACCGTTTCTATTCAGGGCATAGGCGATCATGGCTCTCCACAATTTCCTCTCCTTTTTATCTCTTAATAAATTTTGTCTTTTTGTTATCTCTCCTAAACCTTGTTCCGACATCCATTTAAACAATCTCACTAAATAGGTTATGCGTTGTTTTCCTCTATCCCTCTTGCCTTCAATCTGTCCTAACAGATCTTCTTCTTTATGTAACGTTTCTATTCAGGGCATAGGCGATCATGGCTCTCCACAATTTCCTTTCCTTTGTATCTCTTAATAAATTTTGTCTTTTTGTTATCTCTCCTAAACCTTGTTCCGACATCCATTTACTCAAGCTCACTAAGTAGGTTATGCGTTGTTTTCCTCTATCTCTCTTGCCTTCAATCTGTCCTAACACATCTTCTTCTTTATGTACCGTTTCTATTGAAGGCATAGGCGATCATGGCTCTCCACAATTTCCTCTCCTTTGTATCTCTTAATAAATTTTGTCTTTTTGTTATCTCTCCTAAACCCTGTTCCGACATCCGTTTACTCAAGCTCACTAAGTAGGTTATGCGTTGTTTTCCTCTATCCCTCTTGCCTTCAATCTGTTTTATGAGTATCACATTTCCCAAGCCCACTTTCCTCATTACGTGACCTAGAAATTTCAACTCTTTCTTCCTGATAAGTGTAAGTTTGCTTTTTTGTCTTCATCATCTGTAAAATTTGATCGTTGCTCACTTATTCGATCCATGATAGCCTTCCGTAGAATCACATTTCTTTTGTTTCAGGTCGATTCATTTTTGCGGAATTTGTCCGCCATTCACTGTCATATAGTAGGACATCAGCACTTCGACGTCGTGTTATTGTTAGCAAGATCAATTACGATTGTATAGGGAGTTTAATCCTCACTGGGCTACATCCTTTCGGCTTTGTGCCACATCTTAGCAACGCTTTGAAAATCACCATAGAGGAGGACAGATATCACATCACAGTTCAATACCCTTGTTCCTAACAGAGTTTTTTTTTCTGTTTCTTAATACTCTGCTTAGATTTTACAAGGCATATTCGTTTATACCTTTACGCCTTCGGATTTCAGTATCGCACTTTCTGTCGCCACTTCGCAGTAAAATTACAAAGACTATCATGAAGGTCTATCCAACCCTTAAGTAAGCCGGTAACATATATATAGACACAAACACACACTCATACGCATATATATATATATATATATATATATATATATATATATATATATATATATATGCTTGTCTGAATCGTCTTCAAGAAGCTAGAGCATGATCTAATTGGTCAGCCAATCTAACAGTGATCTCATCCCACAATCCTTATTCTTGCTCCATATGTGGCCTCCTTTGTAAATCACTAGCGGGTCTTAAGTTCCACTTAAGATTATTGCACAAAATTTCGTAACTGAATCAGTTTTAAGTTGGCAGATCCTCATACGTCGAAACCGACGGGAGTGTCCATTATTATTATTATTATTATTATTATTATTATTATTATTTGTCTCTGTGTGTGTGTTTATGCGTGTGCGTGTGCGTGTGTGTGTGTGTGTGTGTGTAATTAATTTGGGTATCTAATTTCGACAATGTTTTAAGTTATTGACAGTTGGAAAACCGTTCATGAAATTAAATTTTGAAAATAATTTTCGATAATGCATTTTGCCTATATGGCTTCATCAGATGGATAACGAAAATTGTGTTGTGTATGCATTTGTGTGTGTTTATGTATATATGATAAAAGACTTTGACTTTAAATACATTTTAATATAAGTGATAATTTGATATCTAAAAGTGAGGATTGTTGCTTTTAAGGTATGACTTTTTTCTAATTGTAGAGAACGATCATCGGGTGAAGGACTTTTTGTCTGTAGATTATAAAATAGAGCAGGTGAAAAAGTAATTGATATAAATTAAGCAGAATAGTTTTACTTTTACACTTTGTATTTTTAGCTGTCTTTAATATAAATTATATCGCGTAACTTTTTTTCTTTTCGGCTTGAATTGTCTGACATCTTGACGCTCGGATGTGCAGAAGATGAAATTATGGAAGCAAAATAACAAGTTACATTTTATACGAAATCAATAATTTGGGGTAATATTTCTCTGTAAATTACAGAGTTTTATCCTGTTTTTTTTGTCGTTGTTTTTTTTTAATAGCGGAAATTAAAAAAATGTCGCCGGTAAAAGAAAGACAAAGAAGATAATAAAAGAAAGAAAGTTGATGTATAAAAACGAAGAAGCGGACGTAAGAGAAAATGACAAAAAGAAAAACAAAATGAGTGAAGAACTACAAGTTTGAAAATGAAGAATAAAATAAAGAAAACAAGGAATACGGAACAAGACATATTACACGATAGATCTATCGCAAAAAGTACGCTTGTACCGTAGTGTGATCGAAATTGTTAGTCGCGCCTGTTAAGCACCGAAGAAGCGATATCGGCCAGTGCTGAGATTGCCCAGTGAAAGAATATGATGGTTAATATAATTGATAATTTTGTTTAGTAAGAGAAGTCAGATCATAAATAAGATGCTCTAGAGATAAAGCGAACACACTTTGTAGTGATGAAGTAAAGGGAACGACAATGGCGGTGTTTGTCTGACTCTGATAACAAATCCGTATTTCATTGCAGTCACCTATGGCCGGGTTGATGAAAGACAGACTTGGAATATTTTTAATTCGCCAATCTGAAATTCATGGACGCTTTCCTTTGATTATGCTTTGTTCAGGGTTCGTTAATGTGAACTAAAGCGTGGCTATGCTTTAGAAGTTCCAGTCTTGCAGGTGACGACAATAGGGAAGTTATGAGACTATATATAAGCTATAAAGTGTTTGAACCTTCCTTCAAAGGTATGAGGTCACTTGTGAAAATGTATAATCATTCGCAATCTGTCTTTGTACAGACATTCATAACTGTAGTTTAGTTATTTAGCATTGAGAACTGGTCCACAATTTGGGGATATTACAAAATCTCTGACCTGGAGTTCATTCATTCCTCGTTCACCGGATGCTGCATATGCGTAAGCGAAGAAAAATTATTATATCTCTTATAACTCCTAAAGACTTTAATTCCTGTCAATCCAGTTTGTCACGACACATAACAAACAAATTGGTCTTTGGGGATTGGATCATGGCTGCTGAACATCTGTCGGCAACTCATCGCATGACAATATGAACAAAAAATATCTCGATTATCCGATGTTTAAACATTGTTAATCTCTCAAAAAATTTAAAATATGTCAATAAAGTATTTGTATTTAGCCTGCGATTTAAGATGTTTTTCGGTCATCGGCAAGAATTAATCAGGTTAGCTCTACTAAGATTTTTTATCACCATACAGGTTGAGGTCAAGAATGCGTCGACAGCCTTACTGTGCATAGGAGTAAACTTTTACCAAAATGGGGCCACCAGTTTACGGTATCTATACCAGCATGCCAACCAAACACAGTTTATACACACACACATATATATATATATATATATATATATATATATATATATATATATATATATATATATATTGATGAATGTTTCATTAAATAATATAGACAAGTTTTGTCTATTTATTTTAAGTAAGTTCCTTTCATATTGTCGGATAAGCTTAATAAAATTATCATTGAAAGACGAAAGGAAATCACCATATTGATACATGTTTTCAAATTAACGACTAACTCGTGTATACGAGACGCGGAAGATTGTATCTCCAATGGATTAACTAATATTTATGTTGGTTGCATCACAAACTCGCTTTCACGACGGTTGACTCTACATTTGAATGATAACTCTAACATTTTTACGCATTTAAAACAACATGCCTGGCGGCGTGCACAATTCCGGAAAATCCATGTTGAAAACACAATTATACTTAAACATGAAAACAATAAACAAAAACTAAGAATTCTTGAAGCTATATACATAAAACAGTTGAAACCTGACTTGAACAAAATAACCATTTGACCATTTGAAAGAGGAGTTTTCTAAGTTTTGAATGGCTGCCACTGGGGCGCTGTATCTCCAACAACGCTCGGTAAAAGTTTTTCTAAGTTCTTGAATTCGTGAAAACAAATACGGTTGTCACGGTGCAGCGTGTTTTCTGAAGGTAATTCAGCAGCAATCCATCCGCTCCACTGAAAATTCGACTGTGGTTTAAACAGTTTCAAGATAGTGAATGTCTGTGTAAAGGAAAAAGTCCAGGACGACCACCACTTTCGGAGGAACAAGTGGCGAGAATCCGTGCTGCGTTAGCTAACCGTGATATTGCGATTTCTCAATCCATTGTCTGACATGTGCTGAGAAGATGTCTACATTTGAAACCATACAGACTACCCCTCGTTCTGGCACTAACCAAGATTTTGCTCTTTGTGCATGGCCTGCGAGATACAAAACCTTACCATGCGTGATTTTTCTTTTGGGGATACGTAAAAGATCGTGTTTATGTTCCATCGTTACCCACTACACTCGATGACCTTAAACATCGAGTAACAACAGCTATCAACTCAGTGGGTCGTTATATGCTGACACGCGTCAGGAAGGAATTCTCTTATCGATGTTGCCCGTGCTGCAGGTGGTGGCCACATTTAGCACGTATAAGACAGGAAATAAAAGTTGATTGTGCGTAGAATACTTCTAACTTAGCTAGAGTTTTCTATTGAATTTCTTATTAAAATATTGCGTAGTGAAATCGGTTGATTCTTTTTGAAAAACCCTGTATTATATAATATATATATTATATAATATATATTATATATATATACATATTATATTATAGAATATTAAAAACAACATGTAAAATCGCAGCAAACTGCAGTCATGTTTCAACACATATCAGTGCGTCTCATCAGGCGATTAGACACGAGTAATTAACACTCGCCAAAAATTAATAATTTCCAGTAATTAACAGTCGGTTTCGTCCTTTAAGACTTCCTCATGCTAAATTGATGTTTACTTTGATGTGATTGCACCTGTGCACGAAGGTGACGCTGAGAAGTTTTCAATTTGAATTTAAAAACTCGTTTTGCGTATATATTATAGCCAATTATTATTTATTGTATATAAAATACAATTGTGGCACAAGGCCAAAATGGGGAGGGGTTGAGACTGGTCATCACTAATTATCTTATACCTAGCTAATCCGATTCATGACCGATTCACACATTACAATTTCCACATTCACCATAAGAACTCGTCCGTCACCATTCAATCCTCCATCCATCATAATACCGCAATCCTCTCAAGGGGAACCTACAAAATGTGCCCCCCATGCCATAAAAATCAAATGATTATAAAATATATACTTAAAAATTTATGGATGAATAGAATGAGAGGGGAAGGAATGAACCCCCAAAACAAACTAAATATAAACACAAGGTAAACTAAACATAACTGATGTTAGTAGGGCCCGCCCAACCCTCAAAAAAAGAAAGGTCGCTGTATTCTGCCCCTTGGACAAAATCAAGAGGCTCTCTCGCTAAGGGAGTGGGAAAGTAGAAAAATATACGGACATGTGAAATAAAAAGCTGACCCAGTCGAGATAAAAAGGGGCCGAAACCAAGTGGGGAGTTTGGGAATCGCAACTTGGATCATAACCAAAGAGGCATCTAGGAACAGGCAAGGAACAACTCTTACTCACATTAACTAGATACACAAAAGTTTGTCTAACCTCACCAAGGGGAGGGCTCCACAGTTGATCCCATTAAATATCCCACAACAGAAGATCTGCCAGGAAAGGTGAAGTGTTTTAAGACTCTAGACGTAAATTTACTGTGGATGATCTAGTCAATAAAACATTTGGATTTTCGTTTGAGAAAATTACTTTTAATTCTAATTAGAGGAGCATACTTTAATTTAGAATTAGTCAGACTCATTATGGTGAGCAGATTAATGCATTTAATGTATTGTTTGTAAAAGGTCCCTTTTGTGTTCATATAAACTTTTATTTAAACCCATCGAGGATTCTGCTATGTATTTCTTTTGGCAATTATTAGAGATGATAGAGTAAATTCCTTCAAGTTTTAGCTTATTTTGTTTTGTATTAAATTTTCTGTTCTTTTAGAAGTAATTTTAGGTCGAACTGAAATAAATTCTTTTCAATTGTAGTTGTGATAGAATTCTTTGGAAAAACAATATTGTGATTTGCTGGGTTTGTCAAGAAGTTCCACTTTTCTATTTTGGAATATTTTACAAGCATTGTTTTGCGTTGAATTAAATAATTAGAGTATTGGTGCTTAGAAGTATTTTCAATTTTTCATCTACACGTCAACAAAATACAGAGTGGTCCGAAAGTTTTGTCACCACTGAATAGTATAATTTTCTATTTCCGATGGCTGACATGAAAATAATGGTGTTTATCCAGACCTTCTCGACGTGGGACAGCGTCATTGAAAGTGAAAAAACTGAATCCAGTACATGTGCATTGTATTACTTTATTACTTGTTCTTCTACTGTTGTCATTAATGCAAGACTTTCGGACCAACTTGTACATTTTAGAAAACCGTTTCCAATTTGTCACTTTTCCCTACAAATTGTTCTTGAAATATAAGTTTATATCGCTTTTCCATATATATATATATGTGTGTATATATATATATATATATATATATATATATATATATATATATATATATATATATATTATAGCATATAATTTATATATATATATGTATATTATAACATATAATATTTAAACAAACAATTCTCCATGATTTTCTAAACATATTTTCTAAACATAAAAATGTCTTAAAATATTTGTCGGACTTTGTCCATTTCATAATGTGTGACGTCATTTGTTTACATTTGGATACGCATCGAGCAGATATAAATGCACGAGAGAAAATCAGGGAGAATTGTACTTTAAAAACAGTAAGATCGGCCCTGCTAACCGAAACGCTCCTCTGTGGCTAAATCGGTAAAGGTCATCAGGCTATATGACGGTTCTGTATAGGATACAGGTTCGATTCCTGTCGGAGGACGCATGTTTTCTATGAAACTTTCTCGGACATTCAGGCCGGTAAATGTTATTTAATACTGTTTATTATAAACAGAGCATTTACTTAAATATTTGTATCTATAAAAAGAATGTATAAACATAAAAATGTCTTAAAATAATTATCGGACTTTGCCCATTTCATAATGAATGTTTAGCTAGGTATAAGATAGTGTTGACCATCCTCAAACCAATCCTCCCTTTTAGGCCTTGTGCCATAATTGATGTATTTTATACTCAATAAATCTTGAATGCCCCAAGGTCCAAAATCATTAACATCAGCAGGATAAGCTCCTTCAGATTAAAATGTTTCTGAAAGAATTTTATAGACGTATCATCGTGACTCAAGAAACAACATATCCATTTTTATGAGAGAACAATCTGCTAGATACGCTGTAGAGCGCATGCTACTGTGTTCGATATCGTCGTAGAGTGCATGCTATTGTGTTTGATATCATCGTAGAGCGCATGCTATTGTGTTTGATATTGTCATAGAGTGCATGATATTGAGTTTGATATCGTCGTAGAGCGCATGCTACCGTGTTTGATATCGTCGTAGAGCGGATGCTATTGTACCCGATATCATCGTAAAGCGCTTCTATTCTGCTTAATATCGTCGTAGAGCACATGCTATTGTATTTGATATCGTAGAGCGCATGTTATTGTGTTTGATATTATCGTACAGCGCATGCTATTGTGTCCGATATCATCGTAGAGTGCATCCTATTATGTATGATATCGTCGTAGATCGCATGCTATTGTGTTTAATATCGTCGTAGAACGCATGTTATTGTGTTCGATATCATCGGAGAGAACGTGTTTGATATCGTCATAGAGCACATGCTATTTCGTTTTTATATCATCGTAGAGTGCATGCTGTTTTATCCGATATCATCGTGGAGCGCATGCTGTTGTATTTAATATCTTCGTAGCGTGCATGCTATTGTGTTTGATATCGTCGTAGCGTGCATGCTATTGTATCCGACATCGTCGTAAAGCGCATGTTAGTTTGTTTGAGATTGTCATAGTGCGCATGCTACTGTGTTTGATATCGTCATAAAGCGCATGCTGTTTTGTCCGATATCATCGTCGTACACATTCTATTGTGTTTGATATCGTCGTAGAGTGCATGCTATTGTGTTTGATATCATTGTAGAGCGCATAGTATAGTAACACCCAATTAAATTACTACTAAAAAAATACTTCTTACACAATACAGTATTGGAAACAAAATAAATAGCTTAACAATCCACGTTATCACTAAAATTACTCAAAACAAATTGAATATGTCTAAAGGAGTAGCAGACAACTTTTGGGACAAACATGTACAATTTCTCCACATAATCTGCCCTAAAAATTGTACAGATAAGAAAATATTGAAAACTTACAAAATATGCCTTCACTATTTACATTATTCGGATTATTGTCCTCATCTTTGTTGCCATATTTATCACATCGTTTTGGCCGTTGTATGCGCCGGCCTTCTTCAGAAGAAGGCCGGAGCGTACAATGGCCGAAACGTTGTGATAAATATGGCAACAAAGATGAGGACAATAGTCCAAATAATGTAAATAATATACATAGTACCTGATCTCAGAAATATAGACAGATACCAAAATATGCCTTGTTTGTCGAAACCTGCACTGAACAAAGGTTTTTATTAAAATATTCAACAAAGAAAAAGTAGTAATAATTTTCGGATAAGTCTCGTTGAATGACATAACTGCAGCTAAAAAGATCTGCGACATGAAAAAAGAATGTAGAAACACATCGAGATTCTCAAACTATAGTAAATTATACAAATACTAAACACTATCATCTAACTAGTTAACAAGAAATCAACCAACAACAAAAAACTTAGTAGAAACATTAATATTTATTACAATGGATAAATGTTAGGTTGGTGCAAAAATAATGTCGTTTTCTCACATATGTTACTATGTGAGAAAACGACATCATTTTTGCACCAACCTAATATAAAAAGTTAACAGACTGTAGTCTCATCGACGTCCGAATAATTCTTAAATTTAGAACAAATTTTCCATCTCCAATCTAGATTAGATCCCATTAACCCTAGAACACTAACCATGAGTATATAGTACCCAGCGCAAATTTTCCCATTTTTAATTACAATTTTCAGTGCCTGATTGTCTTACCTAAATAATATGTTTTTCAGTTCCTATTAATGTTAACTCAAAGTACAAAGTTTGAAGTGCCTGCATTTAAAATATTTAAAATAAAGATTTATATTTAATATTTTTTTGGTTATTTTCAAAATAGGCTATGATATACCCATGGTTAGTAGTGGTGTAACTTTAATTGATGGTTAGTGTTCTAGGCTTAAGAGAAATTGAAATATTCTACCAATCAAGTCAGCAAGAGCCAAACCAACTTCATCAGACGCGTCGATAAGGTTAATTGGGATTCTCATCAGGCAAGATTGCAATAAAAAAAATTAAAAAAAAACGATGATGTATTACAGATCGGTCAGAAAATTCAGAAAATACTGCGTTGAAAACAGTGCGTTTATTCAAATAACCAAACCAAAAATTTACACACGTAACGTAGACGCATTTTTTTTTTAAATATACATACAAGCAGAAATGAAATCGAAAACCTATAATCCATCTTCAAACAATTTATGTACGAACTTAGTGGTAGTCCGTCTTGGGTATGACGATAAACTACATCCGCGTTCTGGTTATAACGATAAACTGCATCCGGCAGCAAGGCCTCCGAGCGGTTTTTGAGGGGCGTGGATCCACCTCTTAATTACTGGTGTTCCCAGGTCCAGCCTGACCCTGAGTGGTAACATCTGTTAGGTTCCCAGCTATGGGAAAATAATTAACCTCCCGAACTGGGGTCAAAACGTGTAAAAATAGGTTTTAACATCAGCAAAACATTTTTAAAAAAATATTACCAGCAATAAAAATCTTGTCGACATTAAATAACCCATTAAGGTTCATATGCCGTAAAACAAAATAAAGTAAATATAGTGGCAGCAAAAAAATTCCAGTACGTTTCTGTAAAATTCAGCAAATAAAGTTACGTCCAACTACAACTGCCTTAATTATAAAAATATAAAATTATATTATACAGTTATAAAAGTGAATGCCTCATATAAGATAGTTGTTTATATATTTCTAACTTAATCAACCACACCCACTTTTCTCAGAAAATATGTTAGTGAACTGAAAACTTAATTTCATCAACTATATATTAAAATTGTTTTGCCTAAATTAAACAATCAACGATGAAACGAAATAACTTCAGTAGTTTTCATGGCAACCAAATGCATAAACTTGACAAACAACACAAATGCATGATGTATTGTGTAAAACGAGAGAAAATTAAAAAAAGAAATTTCAATCCTGATAAACACGAATAATAGAGCATTTCTGAGATCCCAAGTACAGATTTTGTCCCCTGCAGTACTATGAGCTCGTCAATAAAATTCAAATTCAAAACGAATACATTGGATACACAACCGGTACTCTCATCAGGGATCTAACTAACCACTTTGGTACTTTCGCGCGACAAGCACTTATATACACACACCTTATGCTTCTTTACCCACAGGAAAAAACTCGTAGGGAACAGAGCTACAAAAGGATCATCTAATTATAAAAATCGTTTAAAAATAGACGCTGCTCTCAAAAAAAAAAAAAAAAAAAAAAAACGGAACTTCTCTCAATAGCATCCCATTTGTTTGAACGGGTCCAAAATGCCTTGGTTGTGTTCGGAAACTAAGCAAAAATCCACTAAGAACGAACTTTTTCAGTTTCCCAGCCAATGAAGGTCCTTTTTCGGACGTATGTCTTACCCAGATGCCCGGGTAGGAAATAGCGATTACCCTATCATGCTGCTCAGTAAGGGTTGGGTTGGCAGATGTGACTTGCTTGGGTAATCATGACTCTTTTCGAAGAATGAAAATACTACTATAAAAATATCCCTCATACAACGCAGTATATGAAACAAGGTTAGGGTGAACCTAGGGACACTAGTAAAAACAAAAATATATTAGCAATGCACTTTACCAAAAAAGCTATCCAACTCAACTTGAAAAAGGATAAAAAATTAACTGAAATACAATGCGCACAAAAAAAATTCATACAGTCGATTCTAAAAAATGGGAGAACACAGGAAAAATTGAATAAAAAACTTACAAAATATACCTTGGCCGTCATACATAATAAAATATGCATAAAAGAAGGGTTGCTGCCCAAATCTCTCTATATATAACATTAGGTGTAAATTGCTGTTTTTGCTGGTATAAGAGGGATTTTTCTAAAAAATTTGATTTATTTACTTATTTTGAGCGATGTTTTACGATTAGAAACTTTTCAATATGGGTTGGTGTTACTTAACAGAATTCCCAGAGGGGGGGCCAGACAGAGAGAAAAAGAGAGAGTGAGAGAGAGAGAGAGAGAAAGAGAGAGAGAGAGAGAGAAAGAGAGAGAGAGAGAGAGACGCCAAATTTGTCGTAATCATATTCGGCAAGTATTTTGTGGGAGACATGAAAATAAACAGTGCTGTTTTTATGACATTTTAAGATGGCCTACTCAGCTAAATATAAAAAATTTTAAGCAATAATTATAGCCCCGGGGAAGGCTGAAAAATATATGTAAGAAAGCATTCGATCTATACACTATCTCCCTATCTAATCCTTCACGGTTTGAAAGCTTTCTGATGGTAATGGGGGGGGGGCTGTTTTGTTGGTGTTTACTGTCAGTTAAATCTGTGATCTTTTAATGTTTACTTTTGTGCAGTAAACAAGAGACAACTACTAATAGCAATACCAAACGCTTTTTATAATTTTGCTGTCTTATCTAATTATCAATGACATTTCAACAATTTCCTTAGGGACACGTGAAAAAAGGTCTTCAAAGTTTTATTTTTAAAATTGTTGTAAAATTGATAAAAAGTTTTATAATTGTTCGATAATTTTTCGTAAAATAATTAAAGTTATAATTTTGTTTTTAGGTTGGTTCTTCAAATTTTTCTCTAAGAATAATGATAAAAGTGATTGTAATTTGAAGTTTACTATTTATAAGGTGACGATGCATTTAAATGTTTCTATGTCAGTATCTAGAAACAAGTTTGATTTGTAAACCAGAGGCTGTCATAAGAATAATAAGTAGAAATACTCGTACAAATTTCACGACTTTCATTTTAATCTTTTTTTTTAAGTTCGTTTGTTTTTTCTCTCTCTTTTCTTTCATGATTGATCCCTCTTCATTCTTTACATTATTCGGACTATTGTACTCATCTTTGTCGCCGTATTTCGGCCGTTGTACGTTCCGGCTTTCTTCAGGTGGTTGGAATGTCGAACTGAACCCTTTATTACGCTCACTGTTCTAGTTCCATGTTTAATGGATATCTGTTATCTCCTTTTAATTTCCTTCTGAAAGTTCTCAACTGCCTTAGCCGGGTATTGAACTCACGCTCTTTGGGTCTTGTCACTGGATCTAACTAACGCCTTTATCCACTATGCCATAGTCCGAATAATGTAAATAATGTACATAACACCTCATCTCAGAAATATAGACAGTTGCTCTCTCTTTTCTTTCGTTTCTTTCTTTCTTTCTTTCATGATATTTCTTTCTTTCTTCCTTTCATGATTTCTTTATTTCTTCTCACCCCTCTCTTCGAAATCAAACAGCCTTTATGTCTTTCTCCGTGATCAAAAAGGAAAAGTCCATTATTTATGATGTATTAGCAGGCGGGGCGCATAACGTACGTCCTAGGCAGGGGGACACGCAGAATGATAATAAAAGCCTGAGATATTCTTGTCGATCATTCTATTTAAGTGAAAAGACGAGATCTGATAGCTGCAACCAAGAAAAAAAAGTTAAAATTTGTGATAGTTCCAACATCATACTGATGAGAAAGGAGACGGCGAGGTTCATTTCTCTAATAGTTGATACACTTGAGACCATTCGAAAAATATGAGAAACAAGATTAAGTAATTGGAAATTCGAGGAACAGATGCGATGTCTGCACCACTATGTAGTTACAGGGGGTGGCTGCTAGTATAGCAATGCCGGACATATGAGGAGACTTGCTGTCAATCTTCAAATATGAAAAGTTAAACATCTAGCTTTAACATGTAAATGTATAATAATAATAATAATAATAATAATAATAATAATAATAATAATAACACCCGGTTACGGAGATAAGACCTGTTATAATTTTATGGGACTACACAATACATACTGACAGATCAATCAAAGCTAACCCCTCAGACATTGTTATTAGAGATCGCACACAAAAAGGTGCCTCCTTATATGACAGTCCCTGCAGACTGCAAATTATCTTTGAAGATATTCAAAAATCTGTCAAAATATAAGGACCTTGAAATCGAAATCCCAAAAATGTAGCACATGGAAACATCAACAATCCCTGTTGTAGTTGAGTCCCTCTGATTGGTTGGAAAATATTTCAGTAGACTAATTGAAGGGATTCCTGGAAGCCCATACCTTAAAGAAATACAAAAAACTGTTCTCCCGACCGAGTACAGCCCACACCTTACGAAGGGCTTTGTCTTTGTAACTGTATTTTTCCCCAGTGAAAAATGTCATGATGCCATTTCTAACCTTAGGTCCCTGGGCGGGACCCGGAAAGAAATGCGTAAACGCCAGAAATCAAAGAAAATAAAAACAATAATACTAATAATAACAACAATAATAATAGACTATATTAAAACTTCGGAAAGGAATTTAAAATATGAAGAAATATAAAAAGAACATTTGGATTGAATTTGCAAAAAAATATCTAAAGATTCCAGAGACGAACGAAATACGATAGCATCAAGATATTAAGAAATATGGATATTTTAGAAGACTTTATAACCCCGAACGAAAATAATATTATCATAACGAATGATACCACAATAGTGCAACGGTGCCGTTAAAATTGACTGCAAAAAAGAATGTATTATAAATATTATGTATTATATTGCAAGTCAGTCACCGTCCTGGGTATCACAAGAAACTACGCCCAACAGCAAGGTCTCTGATCATGAGCTTTTGAGAAGCGTGGAACCACCTCTTAATTGCTGGTGTTCCTAGGTCCACCCTGACCCGGGGTGGTAGCACCTGTTAGGGTCCCAGCTATGGGCAAATAGTTGACACTCAAACTTGTGTAAAAATAGATTTTAATACCAGAAATACTTTGTAAAATAAAAAATATTACAAGCAATAATCTTTGAAGGAAAAATTATTATCAGCAATACTTAAAAAAAAAATACTAGCAATACAAACAGCTATAGATTTTTTAAAAATTATGACCAGCTATAGATTTCTTCAAGGAAAAATATTCCCAGAAATAGATTTTTTAAGAAAAACATATTACCAGCTATAAAAATTTTGTCGGCATTAAATAACCCATTGAGGTTGATATACCGTAAAACAAACCAAACCAAGTCAGTTATATGCCATGCTTAGGCGATCATGTATCTTTTGATACATGACTAACGAGGCATATTTTTTTCCCGTAGTGGGTTGCCATTTCTTTCTACGGGTAGGCCAGTTGACATCCATGGCTATAGAACCCGATCTGTCCTGCTATTTAGTCATAGGTATTAGCACGTAATGTATATGGATTCGACTGGAATTCGAACTCGGTTATCCAATTCCGAGTCACTATCCATTGCTCCACCGTCCCTCTTAACCCAAGTGCAATTCTGTAATTTAAAATAGTTCTTTCTTAACGGTAATAATTGAACAGTGTACAATTTATAAGCGCCTATATCCGTATATTATCCTCATAAATGTTACAACCAAAATTATGTTTACTAAAAAAGTTCCCAAAACACTATATTTTTTGTGTGAACTTTGGAAGGTCTGGGTAATCCTTGACAATCCGTAGATTTAATTTATAATTTCAGAGTCTGTTTATTTATCGTCCTAGGAAGAGCAACGGATCATGAGATATTTAAAAAAATATATTTTGTTACTCCCTCTTTATTTTTAATTATAATTTTTAAAGCTTAAAATGAATTTCTAAAAATGTACAAAGCGTTCTTGAATATATATGTGGCGTATTATATACAGGAAACCTCTTCAATAGTGATATCAGTATTTGTCAATGGGATCAAGTCAGTACAGCACCGGTTGGTCATCGTTATTTTGCACACTACCCGTCAATTGTTACACACACAAAAAAAACATATGTGTGTGTGTGTGTGGCGTTTTATATATATATATATATATGAAGAAAAATATACGGAAAAAAACAAACAAAAATCCTTATATGCAATAATGCTATTTTAATGTTAACATTAAACATTAAAACAGCATAATTGCATATAAGGATTTTTGTTTGTTTTTTCCGTCTATTTTTCTTCATACTGTCGGATCTATATCCATATATTTGCTTACATATATATATATATAATATTATATATTTGTGTGTCCCATTGTTTAACTTTGAAAACAGGACTAAATTCGACAACCATAGTTCAATGGACACAACAGAAGTGTGTCTGCTGTCACAGTTTCTGGTGATTTTGCGTCTGTCTTTCAGCCTACTTTGTTTAAATGTGTAAATTTATATTAAACGTCCTATTCTAAATCAATTTGTCTGCTTCTTTATGTGCGGTGTCCCCTTGGGACGTAGGCTATCATGGCTCTACACAATCTTCTCTCCTTTGCAGTTCTTAATTTTTTTCTTTTTGCTATTTCTCTGAAACTTTGTGCCCCCATCCATTTAGTCAAACTGATAATGTTATGCGTTGTTTTCCTCTCTCCCTCGTACACTCAATCCGTCTTGTGAGTACTATATTTTTCAAACCCTCTTTCCTTATTATGCTATGCGTTGTTTTCTTCTGTCGCTCATGTTTTCAATCTGTATTGTGAGTATCATATTTTCCGAGTCCTCTTTCCTCATTAGTTGTTTTCCTATGTCGCTGTTGTCTTCAATCTGTCTTGTGAGTATCAGATTTTCCAAGCCCGCTTTCGTCATTATACTATGCATCGTTTTCTTCTTTCCATCTTGTCTTCAATCTGTCCTGTGAGCATCAGATTTTCCGAGCCCTCTTTCCTCACTATGTTATGTGTACTTCTGTTCCTCTTGTTTTCAGTCTTACCTGTTTGTACCATCATAATGTGCCTCAGAAATTCTAGCTGTTTCATCGTGGTGTTATGTATGTTTCCTTTTTGTTTTCCTTTTCTCTAAAACCTCGTCGTTGCTTACATGTTCACTCCATGATATTCTCAGCATCCTTCTGTAGAACCACATTTATGTTGTTTCTTCACCTTTGAGGGAGATTATATTATCCGGCATTCACTGCCTTATAGGAAAACAGAAGTCAAGTAACAGATTAGTGATCCTTTCTTTGTTTCTAAGTTTTTTCTGTCTCTTAAAACTCAGCTTAGCTTTAGAATGCATCTATTTTTCAGCAACAGATGAAATCTATATACGAGAATGAAGGTGATATGATTGTTGTCAGCACCACTAAAATTTTCACAGATCCAGCAAGCATTTAATATTAGAATTAAGACCGTGTTATCTTTATAACTTTCACCCATTTCAAAAATATATCATTAGATACTATTTTGAGATCACTTATTGTTATGCTAGCAAACTTAATGAAACACATACACGTTTTCTTTATACAGAGTGTCCATAAAGTTCGTGTGCACTTTAAAAAATTATAACTTTATTCATATTTGCTATAGAAATAATTTCTAAAAAGGATTAGAAAGAAGTAAATTTATATTTTTTTAAGGTTTTATTGAAATTTTATTTAAGTTCCTAACCATCATTAGCAATACAAAGGGTAATACGATTTTGCAGTTCACGGAAAACATTTGCCAACTGATTTACAGTAATGCCTGAAATCACATCAGTTATTTTAGCTACACTTAAAACTAGGTACATTAAACTTTATAACATTTTTTACAGATTATTTCTATCGCAAATACAAATAAAGTTATAATTTTTTTAAAGTGCCCACGAACTTTATGGACACTCTATTTATATTAATTACGATTTACGAATCAGTGAAAGCGATTTTCATTTACATGAATTTAGCAATCAGATATCATTGGGCTACCATTATTTGTTTTAGATTAATTATAGTGATGTGAAAAGAGGGGGGGAAACGGAAATGAACTTTTTACCCACCGCCGGATACATATGGAAATCAAAATAGGTTGAAACAAAGTTCATCTGGAAATTTAAGAATTCTAATCTCAATCTACTGATTGAAGCGCTGCTATTTACGACTCAGCTGAAAATGAATATTTATGCTTGCCCAGATACATACAAATTCACAAGGGGGAGATTTCTCACAGGTATAAACGCTACTAATGAGGGAGAGAAAGCATAGGATGATGATAAATACGCACTTATTTAGACGCATAGCAGCAGCTATAATTACACCGGACAACAAAGGTTTTTGCTACTGGGGTAAAGTCGCATGTTTTCGATTTGTTATATCGATTCCATATCTGTACTCAAAATTGCTCTTGAATATCAGTTTTGCGTTTTCGGAAGGATTTTATATAAAGTACAACAGACAGTAGAAAGCATTTTGTCCGAAACCCACACCAATTAAGCTGTATAAGAGTATACAGATTTTGACTGTTTTGACTAGCAAGCCATATCTTAAAGATAAACGAAGACCTTGCATTCAAATTATAGATAAAAACAAAATTTCCTAACATTTTTAAGTGAATTTCAAAATAATATTTCGATATTGATACATGAGGCTTTTCTGCTTCCATCAGTATGGCTGATGCTAACCTTCAGTGGAGTGACTTGTTGCAAATTTTCTTGCTTCATTCTTGCTTCTATAAGATCATATAGTTCTGTGCATCTGATTTTTCTTAGAGATTCTTTATAAAATCTAAAGGAGAATCAGTAATATTATTGGTTCTGACCTGGCATCCCGGCATCAGTCATTTTTCCACCGTCTTTTCTATAAATACTTCCATAGTAATTGTTCGGACGAGCTCTTCGTTATGGTACCTCGATTTTATGAATTTAAGTACATTACTAGATTGACAACAAGGTCTCCTTAATTTATAGTTGAATTGGCTAGACGTAACCGTAAGTTCTATGCTCGCACTTCTTCCGGCTCCGAGCTTTTCAGCCAACTTTGATATTCAGAAATGTAAATGCAATGTCAATCATTATCTACTGTCTTCCTGATTACTCTTTTATTGTTCTCTCTCCTTCATAATGTTTTCTAATTTTTTCCCACCCAGTAACCTCTTGTAACATCTTAGTGTCTTTACTGCCTTGCTTGGGGTGAATTCGATGAAAATAAACTACATTTATACTATCTCGCTCCATTACATTTCGCCTTCTTTGAGGCAGCTTCATGATTCCATATAACCTAATTTGGCACCTGTCTCTGGTTGATGAACTGGATAAAATGGTTTTGACAGGCTTAAAAGTAACTGAATTTCATCTCCTTAAATGAATTTTGTAGAGATTGAAATAATTGATAATCTGAAGAGAAATCTCATGTGAGTTCGTCGGGTACAGAAGGAAATTCTACCAGTTTTTGTCGGGTTTGGGAATATATATGAGGTTCGCTGCTTTCCTGAAGAAAGATGACGCCTTTTCTACTGGCCAGTTCTGGACATTTTTAATAGATTTCTATCTTTAATAGGTTCGATTGGACTCACTACTTGTCTGAATTTAACGTTTGATTTTGCAGAGGGAAATTGTAATACATAATGACCTTCCAATGCTGCCAAATACACAGCATCACCTTTGATTGCAGATCGGCTTTTGGAGTGGTTAACGGTGACTCTATGGCCGTTTTCGCTCCACATTGTTGTAAACAAACCATTTTCCATCGCTTGTGATTGTTATTTTCATACATAGATCGATTTTGTTGCGCAGACAATCACAGATGGAAATGTAGTGCATTGATTTGTTTTCTCGTTAAATCTTGAGTCACGAAAATATCGTAGCAGTTGAAGTATCGAAGCATTTTCAAAGCTTATATGAGATATGTAGAGTATCTCTTCAATGTTTCATGTCGTATGACCTGTATTACTTTTACCTGGCGTTTCAGTTTGGTCATCACCAAAGACTGCAGGCCTACCGGAACGTTCTAAGTATTCCGGATCAAAATTTCCCCGTCTAAGCCTAAGTAACCACTTACGAACAGTACTCTCAGCTATAGCACCATCTCCTTAAATAGTGCATATCATCTTTTGCTGTTTGTACATATTTTTTTAAATCCTTTTTGGAAGCAAAAGGACATCAAATGGCAATAATTCATCATGTTTTCCTTCAGTTTTGCTTTTAACATAAAAATATTTAAAAAGTCCCCCAAAAACATTAAAAAATCCCCCCCAAAACATGAAAAATAAAAAAAAACATAAAAAATAAAAAAAAACATAAAATTAAAAAAAAACATAAAAAATAAAAAAAAAACATAAAAATTAAAAAAAAACATAAAAAAAGAAAAAAAAAACATAAAAGAATAAAAAAAAACATAAAAATTAAAAAAAAACATAAAAAAAGAAAAAAAAAACATAAAAGAATAAAAAAAACATAAAATTAAAAAAAAACATAAAAAATAAAAAAAAACATAAAAATTAAAAAAAAACATAAAAAAAGAAAAAAAAAAACATAAAAGAATAAAAAAAAACATAAAATTAAAAAAAAACATAAAAAATAAAAAAAAACATAAAAATTAAAAAAAAACATGAAAAAAGAAAAAAAAAACATAAAAGAATAAAAAAAAACATAAAATTAAAAAAAAACATAAAAAATAAAAAAAAACATAAAAATTAAAAAAAAACATAAAAAAAGAAAAAAAAAACAAAAGAATAAAAAAAGACATAAAAAATCCCCCCCCCACCAAAAAAAAAAAAACATTAAAAAAATCTTGACACGAATCTTAACATGTTGAAATGTCACGTTTCACAATTTCGGTCAGACTATTGTCCTCATCGCTGTTTTCCTCTCTCCCTCTTTCTTTCAATGTTCAGTGAGTGTGAAATCAACCAAGCAATCTAATACAATAATAATATGCTATTATTATTTACACTATTTGCATTTGGTCTGTTGTCTTCATCTTTGTTGTTGTTGTTGTTGTTGTTATCACAAAGTTTCGGTTGTTATGATCTTTGGTCATCTTCAGCTGTATATCGAACCAGCTAGCCTACAGGTAATTCCAAGCTGAACCCTTTATTAAATCTACAGGTATAAAATATTCTCGTTCCACAGCCCATATCTTGTGATAGTTCTGGCTCTTATTTTTCATTCTTCTCACTTACTAACTGAACAATAATCACTCCTCATCCGAGAAATCCAGACAGATGAAATGAAAGTAATCTAATATTTACCTTGAGTATAAATATTTTATGCGTTTATCTCAGAAACCAGTTTCACTAGGATAATTGTGCACAGATTAAGGATCATCTTACTTTATATAATCCAGTACAGCATCAATGGATTGTGTAGCAGATAAAAAGGTTCCCTTGTGATATACATGTACACTACACCAGTTCACATACTCGTACACTTATACACACACACATCGATAGTGATATATGAATGTGAATACAGTTATTCTTCAAAATGTAAATATATTTTGCCATATATAAAATGTTTTTCTATTATAAACATCCCTGTGCAAATTAACTGAAACAAAACGAACAATTTCGTTATTATTTACTTATTTTCGTATTTTCCCAATGAGACATGGCACAATGCACACGTTAGTACTTCGTATGTCCATTCCCCAAAGTCGTTCCCTGCAAACTGACTACAGATTCTCGAGTGGATTTAAATGAGAGTTTTTGGGCCAGTCTATAGTATTTTATGTCTGCCATCAATAATAATAAACAATCATCTTATGTTGCTAAGTTGATTAAATGCGATTAAATAAAGAAACTGGATTAAAGTTGTATATTTTGGTAGGCTGTTGACAATGTAATACAGAGACAAGATTCGTTTGGTTTGTTTATGGTTTGATACGGCATATCAACCTCAATGGGTCATTTAATGCCAACAAGATTTTTATTGCTAATAATATTGGTAATATATTTTTTTCTCAAAATATATATATATATATATTTTTAAATCTTTTATATTAAAAAAATGTAAATATGGTAATATTTTTTTTCCAAAAATGTATTTTTTTCACAAATGTATTGGTGGTAAAATTTTTTCCTAGAATGTATTGTTGGTATTAAAACCTGAGGTGGAACAACTACATTGAATCAATTGCTGCATCTATCGCAAGGAAAGTTGGTTCCCTGTCTCGCCTGAAGGTTTTTCTTGTCTGAGTCCATCCTTCACATCTACAAATCTACCATACGTCCGTGCATGAAATACTGTTGTCATATATAATGTGGTGCCCCCGTTGTTCATCTCGAGATCCTCGACATAATTCAAAGACGGATATGCAATGTAATAGGTCCTGACCAGGCATCTCAACTTCAGTCACTTTCTCACCGCCTTAAAGTGGCCCCCCCTTTATGTTTTCTATAAATATTTTCATAGCATCTGCTCTGATGAGTAATTTTCACTGGTGCCCCAACTGCACAAATTTAAGCGTGCTACTATGTTGATATCGCGGTCCCACCCCTTTTGCTGTTAAAACAGTTAAATGTAACCACCTTTCTCCTCCAACAGCTTCTTCTCTTGTGCTTCCCGACAGGGGAACTCCCTTCCTGTTACATTCTTCACTGAGAATTATAACCTTCAAAAATTTAAATGTAATGCCAATCGACATCTTCTTTTGCCTTAATGCCTTTCTTCATTTTATCCTTTCCTCACCCCCCCATAACAAGTCTTTTCCCTCAATTTCACTCTGTGTAGCACCATGCGTACTAATGTCCCTCTAGACTTGTATCTTGGATTGAAAATATATCATTATATAAGTTCTTGTTTTGGTGTGAGGATACATCCAGTATATATATATATATATATATATATATATATATATATATATATATATATATATATATATATATATATATACTGGATGTATCCTCACATTCATTTCTGTAGTTTAGTGCTAGCAGCAAGCAGAAATATTTCTCCTACCGATGATGGCCATTTCGGCCGAAACTAGTCGAGGAATCTAAATGGAATAATAATAAAAAAACGAAAGAATATTAATCTACAACCCAGTGTGTCTGAGGATTTTAATTTTTTAATTTTTATTGTTCAATATATATATATATATATATAGGGCGATTACAATAAGTTTGTTGTAGCCCGTTGATGTAGATACTCTTTGTTACGGCCTTCATGTTTTCTTCAATATCGAGGATCACCCTGATTTTTATCTTTTGAAAATATATCCTCGAGTTTCAAAATTCTTTTACCAATCGTAGGTAAGTTGTCTCGCTGGTCATAATTTCTCGTAATATATCCTAAACTCTGTTCTACAATCGTATCATAATTTATGTTGTTTAATTCAATCACACAAACCTCTTCAGTTGCTTCACTGCTTACTCAATGCTCACTGACAATTGAAAATCAAATACTGCAGAATGACGTGTTGATATACTGCTTAAACTACCTTGTTTTATATTATGCAGCTGCAAATACATTTCAAGACAAAATCAACTTTGCGTCGTCAATGTTAATATCTGAAAAATATCTTTGTTCGAATAAATTCTTGAAAATATATTCTTTTTTTAGATACATTTCCTTTAATGTCGAGAGAAAAATTTTTTTAATGTGACTCTATAGTCCAAGTTCTGGTAGTGCCCACTAAATTGACTTTTATAGTGACACACATACAAACACACGCACACACACATATATATATATTTAGTGTACTGGGGAATCAGATCATTATTCAAAATTCAACAAAATTACATTTCAAACTAGTCCCAACAGATATAATTGTATCTAAACATATGGTTCTATTGTTAATATTTCGGCCTGTCCTGTAGTATGACGTCATAGAACTGCATCTTGAAATTACGACCTGCGTCTGCTATTCAGCGATCGTTATCGTCGCATAGCCATCTTCTATATCAACATAACAAAATATCTTCGATGGTGAATATCTTTGTCAAAATGTCCTTATAACCACTCTAAAAATGGCTCATGTGAGCCGAAAGCTTACACCAAGGACAAGTAAATAAATATTTTCAAATCTTTGGCAGTTTTGACTTTGTTTTCACCCGAAATTAAAGCAAATATACGGGGTTTCTATATATATATATATATATATATATATATATATATATATATATATATATATATATATATATATATATATGTGTATATATATGTGTGTGTGTGTGTGTGTGTTTGTGTTTTTGACAATAAAAATATTAAAAATTAAAATTGACAGACATTCTGGGTTGTATATTAATATTTTTTTGTTTCATAATTTCAATTAGGTTCCTCAACTAGTTTTACCTAGTTTCGGCCATCATCAGGAGAAAAAAATACCTGCTTTCTTCGTACCAGTGAATCTGCCTTGTCAGGTCTTGTATCACCTAAGCGTGTATCACGCATGATACACAACTGACTGATGTTAAATTTGTGGTAATGCCCGTCTAGTGTTTTGTAGGACTAAAATCCATTTGTCTTTATATATGTATATATATATATATATATATATATATATGTATATATATATATATATATGTATGTAAGTATATATATATATGTATATATATGTATGTATAAATATATCTATATATATGTATGTATATATATATATATGTATATGTATGTATATATAGGTGTGTATATATATACGTATATATATATGTATGTATATATATGTATGTATATATATGTATGTATATATATATGTATATATATATATGTATATATATATACGTATATGTATATATATATATTTGTATATATATATATGCATATATATATATATATATATATATATATATATATATATATATATATATATATATATATAAGTATATATATGTATATATATGTGTATATATATATGTACATAATGTACGGGTGTGTTCGCGAGAATAATGGCTTTTTCAATGAATATTTTGCTATTCAAAACCACCAAAATGTGAAATGAGTTTTATGTTGTGCGTATTATATTCTGCATAATTATCTATTAAATATTCAATAAAAGTCTAATATTTGTATTCCTTGTATTTTCTTCTTTGTAGTACAAATGAACGAGTGTATACAACAGCTACACATCGTGTGTGCATAGATAAATACACGCCCTAATACATCTGTGTTATTTGCACAAATCATGAACAAATATTTACGCCCAGACAACTGATTGTTTTTCATTTTGTCGCCATTCTTTAGGATGTAGTTTTATTCAAATGAATTCTAACATTCATGTACACACTTCAGACACATACACTATCGCACGCAAATACACATTATAAATCTCTGTGTGCACAGATGGGTACGCACACCTTTTGCTTAAGTATTTTCGATCAAGCCAAATATCAGTTTTTATTATTTCTGCACGTACGTTGCAGACAGAACAACGAATTAAGTCGCATATACTTTATTTATCTCTATTTCTTTATCTTCTGACCAATATCTTGGAAATGTTTCTCTGACAGGAATCGTCACTACAAATCAAATCCGCAGAATAAAACAAAAAGGGAAAATAATGGAACACAAATGGTAAACGAAAAATATAATTATGCCGAAAATATAAACTTAGAAAAAATAAAAACACATTTAAGAAATAAAAAAGGAAAGAAAATTTGATAGCAAGAAGGAAAATGAAAATGGACTGTGAGAGTGAAAGAAATGAAAATTTGATAGAAAAATTAGAAAGAAGAAAGTGAGGAAGGCAAGGCCTATAGTGAGTATAGAAAGTGTGAAAAAAATAAATAAAAATAATTGAGTTAAAAAAAAAGGAAGTAATCTTGAAAGTATGACGGAAAAATTCATAGAGCAAAAGAGAAAAAAGTGGCCAGTAAATGTCAAAGTAAGAAAGTGTGATAGATTGAAAAAGAGGAATTATAATACTGTTAAAAATGGAAGTAAATATTCAGCGTGAAGAGAATATTGAAAGTAACAAAGAATAACAGAACTATAGAAAGATGGGCAGATGTGATAGCTCTTGATCTGGCATCTCGTCTACAGTCACTTTCTCAAAGCCGTGATGTGGCATCCCTCTGTCTTTTCTACAAATATTTTCATGGTAATTGCTCTGACGAGCTGATTTCACTGGTACCCAACTGCATGAATTTAAGAGTGCTACTAAACTGACATCTCGGTCCCACACTTTGACTATTGGAACGGTTAAATGTAACCGTCTCTTCTACTCCAACAGTTTCTTCCCGACAGTGAAACTCTCTTCCTCTTACTTGCTTCCCTATAATCTTCAAAAGTTCAAATGTAATATTACATAATGCCTTGATCCTGATTTATATATCCTTTCCTGAAACAACCCTCTTTACTCTTGTTCTCATTCTCTATAACCCATTGAGTGCTAGTGGCACTCTCGCCTTGCTTGGGGTGAAGTGCTTAAAGAGAAAATGTTACCTCTCCTATAAACAGGCACGTTGGTTGATAATAAGCATTTATCTCAAAATTTCGACTGTCACCTGTGTATTATGTAGAGTGTAAATAAATTATAATTTTTAAACCAAGAGGTGGTGATTGTGGGAGTGTGCAAACAACTTTTAACGGCTACCATTTCTTTCGTGGTTGAGATAAATATATACTAAACGTAAAACAAATATTTGGTGCGTTATTCTGGACGTAATTGTGGATCTAGTTATTATCCAATTTGTTAAATTCTATTGGTGTCCTTTTAGATGATGAGTGCATTCGGGTCGGAGTCGCGACCCGTCCTGGGCTCAAATAACGAGAGCGTCAGAGATGCAGACGTGAAGCTTCCATTGATGACTTTGGTTTGCATCCTCTCTCCTGTCGTCGTAGTACCGGCCGCTTTCCAATTATACAGCAGTAAGCGACATCATCAGAAGAGGTCTGGATGCAACTGTGTTACCTCTCCAAATCGAATCCGTAGGCCTCGACCATGGTGATGGAAAGCGGCTGGATGGAATTAGCATTTGCCATTTTAAAGTGGGGAAGTTGTTGATTTGCGATGCGGCCTGTACCGATGCATTTCTTACCGCTAATTTTATCAGGACCGCGGTGAGCTGTGGGTCTGTTGCACTGGACGCGGAGACAAAAAAAAGTAGTTAAATATTTTTCTCTTGTGGACATATCTATTTTGACTCCAGTGGCAGTGGAGATTTCTGTGGTTATTCGCCCTCGTTTGATGGCGTTCCTTCGGAGGATTAGTGGGATTGTGTCTCGAATAAAAGGACTCTCCTCGCGAAGCGGAGTAGCTCTTGAAGCGTGTCCCACTGGCAATGGTGCCAGGTAATGCTTTCCCCATCATTGTGGCTGGCAGAGGATAGCAAAAAAAAAAAAAAATGTTTTTGTTCATAGTTACTTTGTTGATTTTTCAGTTGACGATATGAATATATTTGTTTCATAATTGCTGACGTCAGAATGTTTTTGCTGACGTGATTTTTGCAATGTTAGAAAATCGCATACAGTCTTAGTTTTGCCTCTAAATACTTTGATATAATTACACAAATATTTCCAATTAGATTCAGTATGAATTCTTTGCATTATAAATGAGCTTATTACCTTCAATCATTTAATTTATTTACAGACATTTATGTTTTTCTGTTAATTTCCTGAAAATAAAAAGAGTAAAATGTAAATTTAAAATAAAATGTAGAATGAAAAAGATTAATTTCTCAAAATTTGAAATAATCTAAGCCATTGCTTAGAATTTTTTTCACAACTTCAAAAATAACCTACTTGTGATAGCGTTAAATGATTCTTTTTTAATTCGGGCAATTAGATTTCTTTTTATGTCATATATATATATATATATATTAGCTTTCTTTTTATTATTTTTTATGTCATATATATATATATATATATATATATATATATAGTGGATAAAGGCGTTAGTTAGATCCAGTGACAGGACCCAAATAGTGTGAGTTCAATATCCGGCTAAGGCAGTGGGGAACTTTCAGAAGGAAATTAACAGGAGATAACTGATAACTGACATCCATTAAAACACGGCACGTGGAACTAGAACAGTCTACTCCAGTCAGCGAAATAAAGGGTTCAGTTCGACATTCCAACCACTTGAAGAAGGCCGGAGTGTTGAACGGCCGAAATATGGCGACAAAGATGAGGACAATAGTGCGAATAATGTAAATAATGACGTTTCATCCGTTAAAACTTCATTGGACTGAGTTTTGTTGATGTTGTGACGTCTACATAATTGCATTGAACCAGAGACGCAGGTAGTTTCAGTTTGAAAGAATGTTTTTGGAAGAATTTTTTCTTTCAATCTGTTCAGATTCATCAGTATTCATTTTCTTTTTTCTTTCCATCCACCTATTCCTCTGCTTATCCCACTCAGTGACAACAGAAAATCAACCAAGAACAGTGACAAGAGCCTGGACACAAATTTTCCGTGGTTGAACTAACGATCAAGGCAATTTCCAGGTGTTCTTGTTTCAGTGGATTATTTTCTCTTTTAATCAAAGTAGCATACCCTATGTCAAAATTGTGGTCCGTTTTGTTACGGTGAACAACCAATACGTTTTGTATTTTGCTATTTAAAATGTCCCTTTTGTGTTCATATAGTCTCTTGTTTACACCTCTTGGGGTTTCACCATTGTATTCACTCTGGCAATTCCTGCATTTGGGAGACTAATTTCCTTCTTTAAGTTTTGGTTGGATGTTTTGTTTTTATTGATTTAGTTTTTGATTATTTTAGATGTAGCTGTGACGAATTTTATTATGAGTTTAGATAGATTCTTCTTCGGTTGTAGTTGTGATAGAGTTAGTTGGTTGAATAATATTTTTTTTGATTCGTTGGGCTTGTCAAGAAGGACAGCTCTTCTATTTGGGAATATTTTATGATCCTTTGGTTTCTCATTGAATATGGAATAGGTTTTTGAATGGTCTTGAAGGTATTTTCAATATATTTCTCCTCTTCGTGTAAATACTGAGGGCTGCAAATTCTGAGTGCTCTTAAATAGAAGTCAGTGATCATTACGGATTTTATTTTATTGTTATAATAGGAATAGACGTTTATCTAATCATTTTTATTGGTTGATTTTCGGGGACAATAATTTGTAGTCTGTTATCAACACAGTGTGACATGATTTCTAAGAAAGGTAAAGTATTTTGCTTCCATTTCGTATGTAAATTCTATTGTGTGATGAATTTTGTTTAGTTTACGAAATCTACAAGATTTATTTTTTTTCATAATTTCGAAATACTGTTTGTTGAAATATAAAATTATATATATACACACACACACACACACACACACACATATATATATATATATATATATATATATATATATGATTTTATCTTTTTATAATTTGGCTTAAATATTGATTCAAATCGGACAGAATGAATAAGGAAAGAATAGGGCACTTTGTTAAATGTAACAATTTCAATAAAAGCGAAACATGTTAAATTTATAAACGTTACTTATTTGTTCATTATTCTATTATATATATATATATATATATATATATATATATATATATTCAATTGCATGGAAAATATATATATATATAATGTTAGGTCTATCACATTAACCACTAGGTCTTTCCTCTAAGTACCGTACACATTATATATATATATATATATATATATATATATATATATATATATATATACTATATATATATATATATATATATATATATATATATTATACCGCTTGGTGTTGACCTCAGTGTTCATTTTATATTTACATATGCTCTGTCTCTGATATTAAGCACTTTTAACCATAAATATAGCAGACCTGAAAACTATAATTTTGTCATATTATTTATAATAGCCATTATGATATTGCCGCTCAAGTTGTTGCAAAAAGAAGAGAGAGGTTGAAAATATATCGCAGACTGTGATTGGTGAGTATATAAAATGCTGCAGAACACACATTATGATCTTCTCTTGACTTTTCCCTCTTTATCAAAAGTCTGTGAGTCATCTACTGACTGATCCGACACTTCCCCGTACAACACAGCGAGGTAACACCCAATCAGTTATCGCGATTCACTTAATTTTGTCAAGGGTTTTACAGATGATACTTTTTCTACAAATTATTTTCCTTTTTTTTTTTCTTTCTATGAGTAAACGAACTAATTCCTATGGTCCACAGTTTATATTTGACTTTTGTAGTCTTCATATATTTATTTTAGTCATTCAGCTTAAAAGTCGGATATAATAAATAGTTTATAACTACTTATTAATAATTATTATTAATAATTCCTAGGAAAATAATGAGGAAAAAGGCTTGGAAATTTAGATCCTCTCAAAATATATTTACGGCAAGAAGGACAGAAGAAAACAACGAAAAAACTACCGAACGAACATTTGTAAATGCATGGTAGCACATAGATTGGTTGGCAAATTAATAGGATGTTGTGGAGTGCCAGGACCATCAACGCCTTGAAGAGATACGATATATAAAGGAAGAACAATTATAGCTGTGATAATTTTAGCCGTTAATGCTTGCAATTTACTCATCTAATGCATGTCACTCACAAATTTAAATAAGTGGATTGTATTATTTAGAAATTGATTTTCAATTTATGAATTTAAAACTTTAAAGAAAGTCCATTTTCCGCAATTTCAAAGACTTCACAAAATAGAAATTTCCTGGGAAAAATACGCCTCTATTTGTGCCTCTATTTATTCTATTGTTTTTGACGTTTGAGAGCGATTTGCTTTAAGAAAAATTACAAAATGCATATTTGTTGGTGGGCGAATATTGACTGTAGCTTCTATTTAGTCGATTGCAATGGTTCCGTAAAAGATAAAATATTAGAAAAAATATTTGATATTGTAGTGAAAAGATGATACAGGATCGTAATGGACGAAGTTGCTGGTGGCCATCAGTTTGTAGCCGGTGGAGTTTCGACTTAGTGTTGATGAGATTTTCGGAATAAATAAATTCAAAAAGTGGAAGATTTTTACATATTTTTACATATATATTTTTCGGTAAAGAATAACATAGCTCACAAAAGAAAAACAGAAAATAACATTTACGTATATAGTGTTAGCTTCCCTCCCACAGAAAAAAAGAAAACAAAAAGAAGAAAAAAATGGAAGAAAAACATTTATAGCATTATTAGGTTGGTGCAAAAATAATGTCGTTTTATCACATAGTAACATATGTGAGAAAAGGACATTATTTTTGCACCAACCTAATAGCTTAGCTTTGGGCGTGCGTGTGTGTGTGTGTGATATTCAGAGGGTTTTGTTGAAATTGCCTGCCCGGGAGTATGTCCACGAAAAATTGGAACTATCCCCACAATATCAAAATCTGCGAACAGCGAAAGTGAAAATTCTACGCATAACTAATGGTAAATGTTAAGTGTTGTAGTTATTATTACTGTATTCATTTTTATAGGATTTCTTTCAGTTGAATTTAAAAAAGAACAAAACCCGCTATAGAGACGACCGTCTAATTATGTTTGCGTGCTTTTTGTCACGTATTTTCCAGTGAGAGAGAAATATGCCAATTAATATCCCTTTCTCATTGATTTCACTGATGGATATTTCAAAGACCGGACAAATTGAGCAATTAGCCTTATGAATCAAGTGTTAGAGAATAAATAAAAACAACAAAGGACATTCAGATAAATTTCGTATAAAGTCTATCTGAATAGAATTCGAACATTTGAAAAAGAAAGTATTCTTAAAGATTCCTCAGATTATTGTTTGCAAATCTAAAATTTAAAAAAAGAGAACAAAACAAGCATTATTGATTACTTATTTTTTGTATTTTTTCCAATGAAACATGTTTCTTGCAGATTGACCACGGATTCTCAATTGGATTTATTACAGGAGAGTTTCAGGGCTAGCGTATAGATCTTTGATTTGCTTACTGTTAAGCCCTGCCAGTGTGTTCATGCAGCTTTATAATTTTCGTACGCTTAGGTGGCGTGATGTCCATCGCAGACAATGACCGTAGGACAACTAATCGACAGTCGAGACAATAGTGTCTGGGCGTGATAAAAATCTAATACAATCACGGATAATTAAGAATAACTTTTGTTTTTCAGAATTGTAGTTCATGTGTTTTTGCAAATCTTATGTGATAACATTCGCCTAACACTCTATTCACTTTCCATAAATGAAAGGTTTCACAAACGTCATTGCATTTGTTCCATTTTGACGCTTATTAATTATTTTTTCTAACCCTAACCTCAGACTTGCTGACATCAAACTGTAAAAATAATACTGTTGTATTTCAGTTTGATTGAGATTGTTCAAGTTATATTTGGAAACGCATACATACGTGCTAGGAAGTTTTAAACATCGAAAAAACTAGAAAAAAACCCCAAAAAACAACGCATAGCATACTTAATGAAGTTGAATAAATGGATATCGAAAAAGACTTCAGGAGAAATAACAAAACGACAAAATCTATTAAGAGCTAAAAAGTCAGAAAGTTGTGGAGAGCCGTGATCGCTATACCCTGAATTGAAACGATACATAAAGAATAAGATCTGTTAGGACAGATTGAAGGCAAGAGGGATAGAGGAAAACAACGCATAACCTACTTAGTGAGATTGAGTAAATGGATGTCGGAACAAGGTTTAGGAGAGATAACAAAAAGACAAAATTTATTAAGAGCTACAAAGGAGAGGAAATTGTGGAGAGCCATGATCGCCTATACCCTGCATTTTTATAAAAAAATTATCACCAGCAATGAATTTTGAAGAAAGATTTATTACCAGAAACACATTTTTTTTGAGGAAAATATTACCTGCAATACATTTTCGAAAAGAAAAAAATTCCAGCAATACATTTTTGAAGGAAAAAATATTACCAGCAATAAAAAAATTTGTCGGCATTAAATAACCCATTGAGTTTGATATGCCGTAAAACAAAACATCGAAACCAACCTACAGGACGTGCGGAGAATACCATGTACGACGAAATTTTAGAGAAAATGGAAACCAAAAGGAAACTTATACTTACTATCGAAAAGTGAGTTCAAATTTTTAGGGCGCATAAGAAATATAGCTTGAGAAATTTGATACTCACAGGGCGGATTGAAGGAACAGTGGAAAATAACGCATAATCTACCTAGAAAACTTGATTAAATTTGATGGCGAAACAGTGGTTAAAAGAGATGACAAAAAGAGCAAAATATATTAAAAGCTACAAAGGACCAGGAATTATGGAAAGCCATGATCGCCAACGTCCCAAAGGGGTTCAGCTCATAAAAGAAGTAGCAGTAGTCTAATTGTTTATTATCTGGCTGTTAATTAGCTTTCTTTTTGTCTTCAGTTTATCTTAGTAATAACTATATATTTTTTTCTCTATGTATCAATAAAAGCAAGAAGAAAGAAGAAAAAAAATCAAAGTGATCGACAGACAAAGAAAAGCACAAATATATTGAAGGGTAATAACATAACGTGACCAAAGAGTAATAATAGATGATTTTAAAAGGAACGAAGCGGAAACGGAAATGGAAACTGGCAGAAACAGAAGATCGGACAGATGGTGTTTTTCGTATTAGCTGTTAAGACGTTCAAGTAACATGAGTATAATGTTGGAAGAGTGGACTTACGTCTCTTTTCAGATATCGAAATAAGAATTAGTAGATATCAGCCCGGTATAATTCGGCGGATGAAAACGGCTTTCAAAGACACTCTACT
>OZ010589.1:108207379-108244879 GCA_963932145.1 Acanthosepion lycidas | reverse complement strand
CACAAAGAAAAAAACCCGATACGAGTAGAAAACTAACTAACAAAAGCGCTCAATACAATCGTAGAGCAGACCTAGATACACCTAGTGAGCTAGACAAACCTACCTAGGTTTCACCTAAACGGATCTTCAGGGAAAGTATGGTCATACTTTCCCTGACGATCCGTTTAGGTGAAACCTAGGTAGGTTTGTCTGGCCCACTAGGTGTCTCTCTCTCTCTCTCTCTCTCTCTCTATATATATATATATATATATATATATATATATATATATATATATATATATATCCAATATGAGGTAACCGCTTTGTAGGAGTCACAGTTGCGAGCACGTAGACTCAGAAGGAAGTCATATTTCGATACTGAATTTCCCAGACTGTATATATATTATTATTGCTAATAACCGCATTTCTGGATCTACTGAACGTATTACCAATTGTATTATTACTTCAATACATATATTTGCTATATTTAATTCCTGCCTTTGTCATTCATTTGAGACCGGATTTCCTCCCGGAATCCACAACGAACTGGCGACGAAGATTCGAACTCACACGAGAAGAAGAAATAGAAAAATCCTCCCCTCGTCCACAACAAATTGACGACGATCGATTTGAACTCACACAGGAAGAACAAACAACAAAAATTTTTTTCCCTCGTCGTCCACAACAAATTGGCGACAAAGAGTTACGAGGTTTAAAAATACGTAAAATTGAGTTATGGAAGATTTTAGAAATATTTTGGTAGAACTGGTAATATACCAAAATGATCAACAATTACAACTACAAGAAAGAATGGAACAAAAATGGCAAAAGCAATTACTACAAACTCAAAAGGAAAATCAAGAAAAACAAATAGAGCTCCAGGAACTAATATTGAAAGTAGCGGGCAACAAGCAATTAGATATTGAAAAAGAAGCAACATTTTCGCAAATTTACCATAGAGATGTTCAAATATTCTCTAGATGACGACAAAAATTTCGGAGATTACTTCAGAAGACATGAAGACATCTTTAACATTGACTGTCAAAATTGGACAGAATCAAAAAAGCTACGTCTGATGCTTAGAAAATTAGGACCTGAAGAATATACAAAGTTCGTGGATTATATCGTGCCAAAAAAAACGAACGAATTAACATTTGACGAAGCAGTGACACGTCTTAAAGAACTTTTCAACCTGAAAACATCACTCTTCCACAGGAGGTGGAAATGCCTTAACCTGGTGAAGGGCGATAAAGAGGATTATTCCACGTTTGCCGCAAACGTAAATAAACATTGAGACGACTTCAATCTAGCGGAATTAACCCTGGACAATTTCAAATGTCTCATCGTTGTTCAAGGGTTAGTTTCAACAAAAGATAGTGAAATGCGCAAAAATAATGCTTTCAAAATTACAAAATGTACCGGGACTAACACTACAACAATTATCGGAAGATTGCCAGAGATGCCTAAGCATAAAGAATGACGCGAAGGACATTGAGGATCAGCTGTATCTCATATATGTAAGTTAAACAAAAGTCTACGTTCTTCACCCTCCCCGGAAAGAAAACTAAAATTCTACAATAATGAAAAAAGAATATCACCCTCCCCGGAAAGAAAAAAAATTATAATAAGAGAAAAAGTACAACATACAGGACAAATTATGATGAAAATCGAAGCAAATATAAGCCCCACCCCATCAGCATGTTATCGATGAGGAGGACTACATTGGAACAAGGATTGCTGCTTTAGATATAAAAACTGTCTTGAATGTGGAAAAATGGGCCACAAGGCATCCCAATGTAGGAACAGAAAAGATACTAGTAGAATTTTTGGTGCAAAAATAATGTCGTTTTCTCACATATGTTACTTTTATACATGATTTCTGAATTAATTCATTGATATATATAGCCATGTTATATATCATTTTGAAGCGCGTTTTTCGCTTTATCGAATCGTGTTATTCGTTACCGTTCTCAATCTGTTCATTCATTTTTTGCAGGCTTTTCGACAGCATGGACAAAATTCAAATTCGCACGATTTTTTTTTTGTTCCAGTTCAAACTAGGCCGAAAAGCTGCCGAGACAGCTCGTGATATCAATGATGCGTTTGGCCCAGGAACCACTAATGAACGTGTGGCACAACGGTGGTTCAAGAAATTTCGCAATGGTGACGAGAGCCTCGACGATGAAGACGGTCGCGGCCGGCCGACTGCGATTGATAACGAACATTTGAAAGCCTTAATTGAAGCCGATCCTCGCCAAACCACACGAGAAGTTGCTGTTGAACACGAAGTCGACCACTCAACAGTCGTTCGCCATTTAAAGCAAATAGGGAAGTCAAAAAAGTTGGATAAATGGGTGAACGATAATCAAAAAAATCGTCAAAAACATTATTTTTGCACCAACCTAATACTATGGCGAATTTATTGATAATATGCATAAACTGAGGGCCCCACTAAATGAGTTACTAAAAAAAGGAGAATAATTGGAATTGGACAGAGGACTGTAAAAAAGCATTTAAGGAAATAATACAAAAAATAACTTGGAGTTAGAATTGACACATTTCGATCCCGAACTCGAAATCA
Organism: Acanthosepion lycidas; assembly: GCA_963932145.1. Classification (NCBI taxonomy): domain Eukaryota; kingdom Metazoa; phylum Mollusca; class Cephalopoda; order Sepiida; family Sepiidae; genus Acanthosepion; species Acanthosepion lycidas. Next base: position 108,242,319 of record OZ010589.1, on the reverse strand, counting down.
TTATTGCAAGTGATGCGAGCTCCCTTGGGGTAGGTTCGTGTATTCTACACAAGATGCGGAACAGTACAAACAAACCTGTTGCACACGCATCTAGATCATTATTACCGGCGGAGAGAGACTATTCACAGATCGAAAAGGAGGCATTGGGCATAATTTTTGCAGTAACTCGTTTTCACAGATATATTTATGGGAGAGATTTCACGCTCCAAACGAACCACAAACCACTTCTTACGATTTTCGGTTCAAAAAAAGGTCTACCAGTCTATACAGCGAACAGACTTTTAAGATGGGGAATTGTGTTACTAAACTACAATTTCAAACTTGAGTTCTTACCATCAAAGAAAATAGGACACGCTGATGGACTATCGTGATTAATACCTGCGAAAGGCGAACCGTTTGAAGATTCGGTAATTGCGGCATTACAAGCTGAAGATGAAATCAGTAAGGTACTATGCAATACAATAAAGGAACTACCTGTAACGCTGCTAGAGATAAGACGAGAAGCAGAAAGAGACGAGTTTATTCAGGATACCAAGAAAAACATAGAAGAGAAGGTGAGGAATTTGGCAGACAGTTTCTCAATCTGTGACAACATATTATTGTATCACGAGAGAGTAGTAATACCGAAGTCGCTACGAAGACGAATCTTGAAAGATTTTCACTTAGGACATCCCGGAAAAAACGGATGAAATCACTTATGAGAATTTTTGTCTACTGGCCAAACATGGACGATGATATTACGCAAATGGTGGAAAGTTGCAAAGGTTGTGTTGCTGCGGCGAAAGCACCACCCTCTATACAAAAGCCATGGCCTAAAGTCGACAGACTGTGGTCCAGAATCCGCGTGGATTACGCAGGACCCATTGAGGGTTACAACTATTTAATAACAGTAGATAGTTTCAGTAAATGGCCAGAGGTTGCCAGATTTAAACACTCGTCGACATAAAATACCATAAACTCGTCGACAGAAAATACCATAAAATGTTTACACGAACTATTCACGAGATTTGGCGTCGCGGATTGTTTGGTAAGCGATAACGGCACACAATTTACCTCCAGTGACTTCAAAGAATTTTGTGAGACATATCAAGTAAAGCATATCAAGATAGCTCCGTACCCCGCGAGGTCGAACGGACAAGCTGAAAGATTCGCTGACACACTAAAAAGACCGTTAAATAAGCCGAGGATGTACCGACGATAAAAGCGATACAACTGTTCCTCCAAGTATACAGAATAACACCTAACGTGAACACGCCATCGGGTCTTTCACCAGCGGAATTGATGTTTGCTCGGAGAATAAGGTCTGTGTTTGACAAATTATTGCCAAACAAGAACAAAAACCAGTATACACCTATTGTGCTCAAGACATCATTTAAACCAGGAGAGCGGGTTTACTTTAGGATGTTTAGAAACTATGGCTTACTGGGAGCTTGGCACAATAATTAACAGATTAGGAAATCTAATCTACACAGTACAAGGCAAGAAGTTTTCACATAGAAGAAATCACGGGTTGAGGAGCCAAGTTTGTCACCCGCAGAAAACGACGATTCTATGGATGCAATCTTCGAAGCGTTTGAGATCCAAAGACCACACGAAACAGAAATGAGGTCAAACAGGAAGAGAAATTTACCGAACCTTTGATTATCAACCATAAGAGAAAAAAATACTAACTCCCACGAAAAGGGATCTAAGGAGAGGGGTGTTAATGGGCCCACCCCTATTTCATACAAGTGGACTCGCCCAGTGTGTTCTTGTACTGCTGCCGGTGAATACCCGGGAGTGAAGTCAGAGTGATACAGTGATAAAGTAAGAGAGTGATAATGTGAGTTAACCGCTTTGTAGGAGTCACAGTTGCGAGCACGTAGACTCAGAAGGAAGTCCTACTTCGATACTGAATTTCCCAGACTATATGTATTATTATTGCTACTAACCGCATTTCTGGATCTAAACGTATTACCAATTGTATTATTACCTCAATACATTTATCTGCGTTTGTCATTCATTTGAGTCCGGATTTCATCCCGGAATCCACAACATATTCGATGTAATATCCTTATATATATATATATATATATATATATATATATATATATTGCCACATTCCCGAAGTTTCAGCCGTTGTCCACTCTGGCCTTCTTCAAGATCTGTCTATATTTCTGATATGAGTTATTGTAACAGTATTATTACACTATTTACATCTTTCGGACTGTTGTCCTAATCTTTATTGCCACATTACCGAAGCTTCAGCTGTTGTACGCTACGGCCTTCTTCTGGATCTGTTTATATTTCTTAGATGAGGTATTGTAACTATTCACACAATCTACATCGTTCGAACTTTTCTCCTCATCTTTATTGGTACATTTCCGAAGTTTCAGCCGTTTTACGCGCCGGCCTTCTTCAGGATCTGTCTGCATTTCTGAGATGAGGTATTGTAACTATTTACACTATTTACATCGTTCAGAGTGTTGCACTCATGTTTACTGTCATATTCACAACGTTTCGACTGTTGTACGCTCCGGCCTTCTTCAGGTGATATATTTTGGAATTTCGAATCGAACTCTTTATGAAGTCCACGTGGGAAGATTATTCTAGTTTCATGTGCCATCCTTTCCTGGATATCTCAATTTCAGTTAATTCTTTTTAGTAACTTAACTCTCCATGTTTGTTTTAAATTGTAACTACATGCATCCATATTTAAATAAATACAAAAAGGTGTATATAAATATTTAATTTCAATTTCCATCGACATAAGAATAAAACCGATGCGAAGATTTTCAACAAATTCTGAAAAAAAAAAAACAATATAATTTAATATATTTATATTACTTACACTCGGACTCATTTTTTGTTGTTATCATCGCAAAGTTTTGGCCGTTGTGAACGCCGGCCTTCTTCAGGTGTTTGCCAATCTGGTTCGCCTTCAGGGATATCCGAAATAAACCCTTTATTTAATTTAAGAGAGGAGATCATCACGTTCTGCTGTACTTGTTTTGGCATATCTCGTCTTTTTAGTACGGCTCAGTTATTGCTCGCATTGTTTCCACTGACTCTGTACCACCCGGACAAGAGATTGAACTCACAATTAGGATGTTAGCAAAGTAAAAAAAAAACAGCAACGTTTTAGTCCACGAGACTATTATTCCGTAAAGCATTCAGGGAGAAATGATTTAATGTTTGAGACGAGATAGATTGTTGAAAATAACATTGTTGACCATGGAACTGAAAAACTAAAACAAAAAAAACTTGGTTCTTAATCAGATTAAGACAAGTCCACTGATGATTTCTTATAACTGATATCACATATCAGTATACAAACCCAATTAAAATGTACACTTTAGCCCAGCTTCGATTTCTCATATAACTCAATGGTTGAAAGGCGAGAGAAAAACAATAAGCACGCAGACTGTCAGACATTATTGGTGAATTTTATTGATAAATATAATCATAGGAAAAAAGTAATTCGTCAAAATCTATTAGATATTGTTGTTAAATGAAAGAATATCTATCTCAGTTTATTTATTTATATCTATCTATCTATCTAGCTAGCTAGCTAGCTATCTATCACAGTTTATTTTATCTATCACATTTTATTTATATCTATCTCGATTAAAATTTACAGAATTCATAAGAAAGAGTGATCAACATCGAGGATAGAGCTTTAATAGATATAAAGAGTGTGGAAACATAAATCATCAGTACATGGTTATATAATAGCTCGTATACATGTCTGCTGGTGCTCTTAGGTACCTTGTTACAGACGCCTGTTCAGGCTCATTTGCGTTTCTTCAACGACTACAGAGCCAACCTATCACTTATATTGCATCTATGCAAGAGAGAGAGAGAGAGAGAGAGAGAGAGAGAGAGAGAGAGAGAGAGAGAGAGAGAGAGAAAGTGAGAGAGAGCAAACTCTGGTGGAATCCCGAATTTGAACAAGAACTTTCGATTACGATGACTAGTCACCTCGTGGTAGCACAACCGTAAGTGGTTTCTAAACAGTTTTGTTCAGCCAGTTTCCTCTCATAAAATGTTTTCAGACATTTTCCGAGGTTTTAGCGCGTTTATTTAACTTAGAGCTAAATAAATCCTTATTCTTAAAAGTACAGTCCAATAGTGTTGTAAAAACCTCATAGAATTCCAGTAAAATATCTTTAATCATTTCCAAGATGTAATGCTTCAAAGCTTAATCTAACGATTGGAAAAAATGTTGCTGTTACATTCAGTATATATATATATATATATATATATATATATATATATATATATATATATATATATATATATTCTCTTGTTCTTGTAACGGCATTCACCCGAGGTGGGTTGAGCCAGCTCCAATATTGGAGTTTCATGGAAATTTGAAATTCACAAGCGGTCCCCAATGAGATTTGATTATATTGGTGAAGGTTTCGTGCAGGACCATCCACACATTTTGAAGGGCCGATTATAGCGACGTGGCGCACTACGTGCCACAAGGTCCCCAAACGACCCTCCACAGGTTTTAAATTCAGAGTTTTCCTTCTCCCAGACCATCCAAGGCTATAGAAGTCAGTCTGTCCTGCTATTTACCCATAGCTGGAGGGAGAAGAAGAGGATTCATACCTTTCCCAAGGGTATTAGCACGTAAGTGAATGTAATGAATTCGAAATCGGCACTCCGATTCCTCAATCCAAGACACTATGCATTACTCCACCGTGCCTTATATATATATATATATATATATATATATATATATATATATATATATATATATATATATATATATATATATATATATATATATATATATATATATATTCGAAAATTATAACATAAATATGTTATAAAATCACTACAAAAATAGCCATTTTGTTTCAATACTTCTGGTGTCTTATCAAGTGATGGTGTCGAATGTAGAATAAAGGGTTTTAAAAGGCTCAAATCGACCAAGCACCTTTACACAAGCTGGAATGACCAATCAAAATACAAGTGTATGAGAATTTAAAAAACTTGACAACGAACCTTGGATATAATTATTAATGTCTTAATGTTAGGGTTAGACTAAAATCGAAATCATTCTGATTAATTAATATTAAATTTTACTATAAAATTGAAAATTAAAAATGGCCAATTTTATATTTTAATCTGTATTAAGTTTAAAATATTATATTAAAAAAAAATTATATATTTATTTAAAGAAGAAACTGAAGAAACATACATATTTTTTATTATTTGTTTTGTTTTAATTGTCAGCCCCAAATCTCAGTTAGAATAAACGTTAATATAATGGGGATGTTAAACTTTTTTACAACTTAGATGCATTTGAAGTGGTGATATAGGCAGGGGAGGATGAAATCTTGTAAAAAGACAATACACAATCAGATTATAATACACTAACACGTAGGCATATTTAGATATATAAACACGCAAAAACACGAGCGAAACAGGAAATAGATGTCCAAGACCCCCCCCCCCCAAAAAAAAAACAGACACTATATGCATACATTGAAAGACATATATAGGCGATCATACACACATAAATTAATAAAGACACACACATATACACACACCTACAAAGATTCAAGTTTGGAAGTGTTAGTAAACGAATTCAAACAAACTGTTAAAATATTACTTACATAGACACAGATATATAGATAAGAAGAGGGTTCAATAGATAAAATTTAAGAGGGGTAGGATATAAAAACAAATATTTGTCAATGAACAAAGCAAAGAAAAAAGACGATAAATTATATAGAAATGGACAGAAAAAAATAAATATACACATACGCATATACACACACACATAAAAACACCAAATTCAAATGTCCAGGCAAAATGTAGCACTTAAAATAAAATAAAAACATCTAATGTATAAAAAGAAAACACACAAATGCACAAATATATATAAATATCTCATATATACTTATATACAGATGAGTACACATACCCGAGTATAACTATGTAACAATATATATAAAAATACATACATACGTATGTGTACAGACATTCATCACCTCAAATAGATACATACAGAAATATACATACACACACACACACACACACACATATATATATATATATATATATACACACATATACATGCATACATACATACATACATACACATACATACACATATGTATATATACACAAACATAGAAATATAAATATATCAACCTACACAGTTACAATATTATTAAAACAAAAGTTGATTATAGTTAGCACAGTTAATTCATTCAGAAACACTACGATACACACACAAACACACACACACACACACACATATATAGATAGATAGATAGATAGATACACACACACATATATATATACGCATACACACATACGTACATACGCATACACACCTGTACATGTACAAACCCATACACAACAACCATAAATACAAACACACACACACACACGCACACAAACACACACACACACACACACACACATATATATATATATATACATACAAACATATAACTTCAAGTACAAATATATTTATATATACATACATACACAAAAATACGCACACATCCACACACACACACGCACACACATATATATATATCCATATATATATGTATATATATATACACACACGAATATACATGTAAATACACATACATATATATATATATATATGTATTTACATGTATATATATATATATATATATATATATATATATATATATAAAATTCACATAAACGTATATACATCTATTTATAAAAAAATACACACACATGTGCACACAAAAACAACATAATAAACGTAAACCTATATAGATGTACATAGATAGGAGGATTAGCAGATAATATAGTAACATGCTAAACTTACAGTAACATTGCATTATCGTTAAAAATATTACTACCCCTATAGTAAGTTAAATTTTTAGCTATGTTTACAATTAACAGTGAGTTCATTCTTTTAATTTAAGAGACGAGTCTTGACTTTAAATCTAATGATTTCAAATTTTTCATTAAATAATGAATAACAAGGGGCATATTGAGAATTAAATTTTCATGCTCTCTTAAATAATTTCCACTTAACAGTAGGTTTCTTGTTTTTTCCTTTAAACTCCATAAATACTTGGACAATGAAGTCTTGCATTTATGATTACTGCTATTGAAAGTTTGCACATGTCCACGCCAACGTTCTTTGAATGTATTCATAGTACTTTCAATCTAAAATTGTTTAATATTGAGGTTTTATAATCTATCTATCTATCTATCTATCTATCTATCTATCTATCTAATGAATATGTTATATCGGTTTTACTCTTTTCAATGTTACTTTTTGTTTCACTATTCTGTCTGTTTCCTCTTTACGGGTGGTGTAACAGATAAGCGACTCAGAATGCGAAATCAGAAAGCCGCCTTCGAATTTGTGAATTTCAGTCGTGTTCGTTACTTACGCGCAAGTAACCATGTTAATGATGAATCGATCTCCCCGTCTAGGATTAAATAATCTGACTTGTATCTGGAAAAAAACATTGTTAAAATAAAAAAAAAAAATGGAATCTTCACTCACAAAAACAATTACTTTTACAATCTAAATCTTTTGGACTTAAATAACCCACAAGATGTTGATAAACCGTAAAATTAGACCTTACCCTCTCTCCCTATATATATATATATATATATATATATATATATATATATATATATATATATATATATATATATACAATGTGTGGTTTAAACAAACATTCATACACTTACACATCTTTAATTTATTGTATTTCCAACTAATGAATAAAATACTTTTCATATAATCAACTGTACACAGATGCATAATAAGTAAATATGCATAGAAAACAAGAATTCTTTTGATTTGATAGAAATAAATACCATTTATTCATTTTAATGGGTGAAAAATTATTCGTAAAATACAAAATCTTCATTTAATACTGTGTAGAATAGGCATTATTCACTTCTATAGCAACCAACCTCTTCTTATAGTTCTCAATAAATGATCTGAAAATTGTAGTTGGTATCTTGTTCCATTCTTCAGTATCTGTCAATATTTCTGAGATGAGGTATTATGTACGCTATTTACATTATTCTATTGTCCTCAGCTTTGTCGCCATATTTATTACAACGTTCTTCAGGTGGCTGAAATGTCGAACTGAACACTTTATTTCGCTCACTGGGGTAGACTGTTCTAGTTCTACGTACCATGTCAGTTATCACCTGCTTAATTCCCTTTCCAAGTTCTCCACTCCCTTAACCGGGTATTGAACTCACACTTTTCGGCTCCTGTCACTGGATCTAACTAACGCTTTTATTCACGGTGCCATGTATCCTTGAGGACATCTGTGTATGAATTTCTGGATATTAAAACCTAATGACTTCAGCATCAATTTTTTACCAGAGCTCATAATGCAATTTTTGAGGTCATCATTTCATGTTTTTATCAGAGGTCATATTGCAATTTTTTTTTTTTACCTACAACGTAACAACTACACTGGGTACATGACAGTAGCCCCCCAAAACTGGGATAGGCGGGTACAATAACAACAAAAATTGCAATATGAGCTCTAGTAATTATGTCAGAGTGGATAAAGGCGTTAGTTAGATCCAGTGACAGTACCCAAAGAGTGTGAGTTCAATACCCGGTTAAGGCAGTGAAGAACTTGGGGAGAGGAATTAACAGTAGATAACTGACAAGTGAGATCCATTAAAAACATGGCATGTAAAACTAGAACAGTCTACCCCAGTGAGTGAAATAAAGGGTTCAGTTCGACATTCCAACCACCTGAAGAAGACCGGAGCGTACAACGGCCGGAACGTTGTAATAAATATGGCGACAAAGATGAGGACAATAGTCCGAATAATGTAAATATTGTTCCATTCTTTTTCGTATATATTCTTCAGATCTGGGATATTTCTTGGAGTTCTCGATTTGATTTGAATTTTCAAATAAGGAGACAGATTCTCGATTGGGTTTAAAGCTGTGAACTGACTTGGCCATTTCAGCTATTTACATTTTTTTCGTAGATTTTGTAGTGTGCTTAGGGTCATTATCTTGTTGGAAGATCCAATCAGGAAGAAATTCAAGATTTTCAACTGGAATCATTAATTTTGTTTCCAAAATATTTTGATATGCTACGGCATTCATTCTACCATCTATTACTGATATGTTGCCAGTATCATTTGCAGAAAAATCCCCAAACCATGATGCTGCCATCACAAAATTGCACCTCGTTCTTTTGTTTGAAAGCATCGCCATCTTTCCTTCATACATAATTTCTAGAATTACGTCCAAACAACTCAATTTTGGTTTCCCTTGTCCATAATAATCTTTCCCAATACAATTTTTACTTATTCTTATGTTCACTAACAAATTTCAACATGACATTTCTCTGTTTCTAGACTAGAAATGGAGGGGAAAGTGACTTTAGATTGTTTCTATGAATTTCATTGCTTATTTTCCGTTTAGTGACACAGATTCCTCATGAAAGCAAATCATCCTGCATCTCGACGAGTAGCCATTGGATTTTGTTTAATTTGACGCATTCCTTGAAGATCTTGAAGAAATCTTCTGTGGAGTACTCGTTCTTCTTTGATTTTTAACAATGCTGAGTTTATTTATACATTGCAACAAATAGAATAATGGCAGTAAATCGAATGTTCAGGTTGTCTGGGATTTTCCTGTAACTTTTATCTTCTTTCCAGAGCTTTGCAATTCTTTCTGCGAATTTGTCAATTCTTTATCTCTTGCCATGATGATAACCTTCTTGCACGAATACCAATTACATAATGTTCTGTTTGTATTTTTTAGTCTAAACATAACTACCGATAACATTACTGGAACATTCTAGAATATTCCACTTGAATAATCTAAACTTAAAGCAATTTAAAAGTTTTAAAACCTGTAATTTGTATTGTACGAATACTTTTTTTCACCCATAGAAATAGATAAATGGGATTTATTTCTAAGTCAAATTTTTATCTGTTTCCTATGCATATTTAATTATTATGCATCTGTTTACAGTTACTTATATGAAAAGTATGTTTATTCATTAGTTGGAAATATAATAAATCAAAAAATTGTAGATGTGTTGTATATTTGCTTTCCCCCACTATCTATCTATCTATCTATCTATCTATCTATCTATATATATATATATATATATATGGAGAGAAAGTGAGTGAGTGAGTGAGTGAGTGAGAGAGAGAGAGAGAGAGAGAGAGAGAGAGAGAGAGAGAGAGAGAAGGTGGGGGAGAGAACTTGGGAAACCGCCATCAAATTCCACTCATTTTTATTTAGAATTTTTTTTTATTTCCACCGCATATTTTACACGCTTTTTTTTCGAAATTATTTCGACGTAATAAATACAGAATTCTTTGTTTTTATTTTTTACACATATATAGTCTTTCATATATTTCAAGAATTCTATAGACAATTCATTCCAAGTCGGAGGAGAAACTCATATCTGTCTGGCCATAAAGACTTATTTTAAGAGGCAATAAATATTCTGCGAATTCTTTAATAGATTACAGGAAGCTTATCTATTCTCTAAAGACTGTGCATCAGCAAACCATTGAAGATAGTCTGTTTTCGAATATTTTTGATCGAAGTAAGCCACCTTTTCTTTATGTTCTTGACTGAAAATTTCTTCCTTGATTATACAGTTTTCTTTTGATAATATTGTTACATCAGTTTTCGGAAAGTTCCTGAAGTTTTTTTTTTCTTCTTAGACTATATATCGTCATTATAGTCACGAAAATGAATAATAGAAAACTGACTGTATTTCAGCGAAAATAATCACTTATTGTAGAACATTCAGATAATCTTTAATCTTCTGATAACTTATCACCTATTGTGCGTTATTCAAGCTCGACTATAAAAAAGCATGTAATGAATTTAAAAAGTAGTCTCCAGTAATTAAATAAGAAATGAAGTAACTCTGGAAGTACCACTGGAATTTCGGATTGTGTTAGAACTGATCTTTAATTGCTACGAATTCTCACTGGTACCATGTAAATTGTGGCTAAACTAAGATTTTGTGTGCGGACACTATTTAACAGACATTGGACTTCTAAGTCATTTAAAAGACTTTTTAATCATTACATTCCAGTCAAGGCAGTAAAGTCCCTAAGATGCAAGGGGTTTCTGGGTGTGAAAGAATAAGAAAAAGAAAAATATTAAGGAGCGAGAACAATAACAGAAGAGGACATTGCATTTAAATTTTTGGAAAACAATGTTGGGTGAAAAGAGTTCCACAAGCGAGAAGTGCGAAAGAAGAAAATGTTAATATAGAACTTACGGTTCATAAACTGATGAGATCTTGTTTCCAATCCAGTACTGTGCTTAAATTCATAAAGTCTAGGTACCATAGCGGAAAGTTTATCAGAATAAATAACCATGAAATTATTTCCAGAAAACGCAGAGAGACATTATCTCTGACAAAAAACACAGTTACATGACAGCGTTAGGAAATTGATAGAGGCCGAGATGCCAGATTAGTAGTAATGACATTGCGGATTCTTCTTTGGATTTTATCAAGAATCACTAACTATATAGTAGGAGCAACAGATCATATGTGGTAGCAATATTTAAAGCATGGACTTACGGTAGACTTATAAATATGAAAGATAGATTTTAGCGAGAAAAATTGTCTGGCATGGCACAATGAACTTACTTTCTTAGCATGAGACTTAGCAATAAATTCAATATAATCATTCCAATTCATGCCAGCAGAGAATCTTAGCCCGAGAAGGCGAAACAAATCACTTTCCTGGAGGTTAACATCAGCCATGCTGATGGATAGCAGAAACGGGTCTCCCAGATAATTAATAGAAAGTAGCTTCGTTTTAGAGGCATTCAACCATTCCTTGTCCAGTTTAACAGCAGATTGTGGGTCCTTTTTCGATATCATCTGCCAATTTGACCTTATCGTACGAATCAAACTTACACCTTTGTGCAAATTACATGAAAAGAGATGAATAATTGCCTTATTATTTATTTTTTAATATTTTTACAATGAAAAATGTCCCAGTACACATGTTAGCACTTCGTACATCCATTCCACGAAGACGTTCCCATAACCACAGATTCTCGATTGGATTTTAAATCAGAAGAGTTTCTGAGCCAATCTATAGTACTTTGATTTGCTCAATGGTAAGCCTTGCCAGTGTGTTCGTGCAGCGTTTCAATTTCCGTATGCTTCCTTAGAGTAACGTCAATCGCAGAGAATGGCCGTAGGACAACTAATCGACAGTCGAGACAATCCTGTCTTGGCATGATAAAAATCTGATACAATCATGGATGACAATATTTTTCAAGGCCAAACAAATTTCATCATACACCCCGAAAATAAATTCATATTACTGCACACCTCTGGAAATGATCTAATCACAGGCAAAATAGAAATCGATTACACACTTTCACTGCAGTGGGTCTAAAACTGACCATACAGTGAAAGTAAGGAAACTAAACCAGTTGTTTCAATTAATTTGCACAAGTGTCTACTATTGAGACTAGCGCAAATAGTTATGTCATAAGCATAGATACTATGTTCAGAAATGATGCTCACCAGGAAGGTCACTGATGAAACTTAGAAACGAAGCAGATCCAAGGACAGAGACCTGTAGTAATACAAAAAAATTTAGGAGAGTGGCATCTCAGGACAACTGCCATTTCGCTATGTGATAAGAAAGGCTGAATCAGTTCAAAAATTCGTCCAGAAATACTATAACCTTTCAACTTATGAAGATTAGCTGTATGTCAAACTGTCGAATGCATTCGTGATGCCCAAAGGAACAGCCTGAGCTCCACCATTTTTATCTAAAGTTTGATAGACTCTTTCAAAGATAATGTTTTGAAAGAAGGCCCTACGAAGTGAGATACTTAACCAATTCAGAGCTGATTGCAACATCTAGTATTTTGTCAAAAAATAATGATTGGGGAGGGATCCAAATATGCTCTTGTGCCAGGCTTAACTTTATAAATGTCTATTGATATGACACCCACCAATTTTGTTTTTGATTTTCCAAGAAGAAACTGTTCATTCTTAAAATAATTCATGCACAAACTGACAATCTATTGGATTAAAATTTTCCCTTTCACTTTTCTTTTGTCGTTTTAAAATTCATTTCTCTTTTGTAATTCCAGACACGAGTGCCTTCGCCACCACCCGGCTGCGTCAACCGTCATAATCCGCGTGAGAACCCAACATAACACGCCTTAATGGGGGGTCCTGATATGCTAATCGCTTGCTTTGAATTTTACTTTCTCCACATGGTTTTGTTTCCTCAAATGACGTTTATTGCGGTCATTGTAGCCACTAGGCCGGGATATGTATTAGCTTTCTAATAACAGAAATGGGAAAAGCAGTAGCAGAAAAGACGAGAGGAATTATGCGTTTTTTTTTTTAGAAAATTTCAATAGTTTTTGCAAAGTATTTACGATGTCATTGTCTTGCTGATTGCTGTTGTTGTTGCTGTTGCGTATAATAAAGAGAGCTGTTGACAAAAATAAATGCAAAGAAAATGTTGAAACTTGTTTAATGCAATTAGCATTTCTATACATCTGTTATTATTATTATTATTATTATTATTATTATTATTATTATATTTCCTTTTATTTCTGGTGTGCATTCATTTCTTTCCGAGTCCAGACCAGAGACCTAAGCGTCTTGGGTACGACGATAAACTAAATCTGCGTTCTAGTTAAGACGATTGACTACGCCCAACAGCAAGGCGCCTGATCAGCAGGTTTTGAGGAGTGTGGAACCTCCTCTTAATTGCTGGTGTTCCCAGGTCCACTCTGAACCGAGTAGTAGCACCTGCTAGGGTCCAAACTATGGGAAAATAGTTACTCCCCACAAACTGGGGTTAAAACACATAGAAAGTGTAAAAATAAGTTTTAATACTAGCAATAAATTTTTTGAGTAAAAATTATTACAAGGAATACATTTTTTGAGTAAAAATTATTACCAGTAATAAAAATCTTGTCGGTATTAAATGTCCTATTGAGGTTGATATGACGTAAAGGAAACCAAACCAAACAAAACCAGAGACCTAAGCTCAGAAATGGCGTCATTAAATTTCCCACTGAGCAACTGAAAAAAACAAAAAAAAAACAAAAAAAAAACTAACAACAAAACAAAACAACTAACATAGTTTATATAGATAAAGCCCTTCGTAAGGTGTGGACAGTACTCGTGAGAACATTTTGTTTTGTATTTATTTAAGGTCTGGGCTACCAGGAATCCCTTCAAGGAGTCTATTCGAATATTTTCCAATCAATTAGGTTACTCCAACTAAAATAGGGATTATTGGTGTCCTCATGTGCCATAACTTTGATATTTTGAATTCAAGATCTTGGTATTTCGATAGCTTTTCGATGATCTTCAAAGATACATTGTTATCTGCAGGGACTGCCATATCAATAAGGATGTAATTTTTTGTTTGCGGTCTCTAATAACAATCTCTAGGAGATTAGCTTTGATTGTTCTGTATGCGTGAATTATTATTATTATTATTATTTTATTATTATTATTATTATTATTATTATTATTATTATTATTATTTCCTTTGATTTCTGATGTGCACTCTAATAATAATAATAATAATAATAATAATAATAATAATAATAATATTTTTTTTCTGTGGAAAATGTCATAAATCGTATCATGATAAATATCCAGAAACAATTGATCATTTTGTATCAGGTTGCACGATATTGGCACCCATTGAGTGTAAAACCCGGCATGACAGAGTGGGCCAATATCTGCACTGGAAAATCTGCAACTTCTACGGGAAGAAAACTGAAAGAAACTGGTATGAACACCACCCAGACCCGGTTACGGAGATAGGACCTGTTACAATTCTATGGGACTACACAATACACACTGACAGAACAATCAAAGCCAACCGCCCAGACATTGTTATTAAAGACCACAAACAAAAAAGTGCCTCCTTGTTGATATGGCAATCCCTGAGGACTGCAATATGTCTTTGAATATATTCAAAAAGCTGTCAAAATACAAGGACCTTGAAATAGAAATGTGGCACATGGGAACATCAACAATCCCTGTTGTAGTTGGAGCCCTAGGATATGTTGGAAAAGATTCCAGTAGACTAATTGAAGGGATTCCTAGAAGTCCATGTCTCAAAAAATTGTTCTGACAAGTACAGCCCACACTTTACGAAGGGCTTTATCAATAATTTTTTTTTTCGGTGGAAAGTTTTATGATGCCATTTCTAACCTTAGGTCTCTGGGCGGGACACGGAAAGAAATGCGTAAACGCTAGAAATCAAAGGAAATAATAATAATAATAATAATAATAATAATAATAATAATAATAATAATAATAATAATAATAATAATAATAATGTTCTATTATACGAGTGCTAGACACTAACACACTGACGCTGTGGTAGAAATATTTGAAATTCTACATGACCCCCAGTCCGTTAAAGGTATACCAGGTACATACCTTACAACCAAATTTGTGCGATATGTTGATAAGTTTTATCAAATGCAGCACATATACTTGCAGCTGTAATTACTTACAGTTCGGGTAACATAGTTCAATAAGGCCATCTAAATTTCAAGGTTTTTCCAAGTACCTTTATGTGTCTCCCAAAGCACTTTGGATGCATCAAACGTCAAATTAAAAAAAAAGTAAAGCCACTCCCCTCGATTTCTACCCATGATTCCCCTCCACTACCCCCGCAGACACAGGGCGTTAACCTTTACGTGACATTCCCAGCTGGTTATGGTCAAACAATTGACATGTAAATAAGTATTCGAATGGGATATTTAATGTAGCTCATCTTAATTTGTCATCCCGAAACATGTAAATGTTAACACTTCCAATCAATTAAAATCAGAAGTCTTTTATATTCTCTGGAAATATGATATTAATTCTTTCCTTTTCTATCATAAGTGAGAAGCTCAAAACGTCAACATATTCTATTTTTTATGATTTCGACCCTAGAATCTGTCTTGTATTCATACCACTCATTAACATCATTATCACTTTATTTTTGTGCATTCACTGATAATATACACAACTGTCACTTCACTATTTTCACAAGGTAACAGCTTATTTTTAAGCGTTTTATCCCAGGCAAAGCGGGAAGCCACTAGCACGCAAGGGGTTACAGAGAGTTGGAGATAGAGCAAATAGGAGTGATAGAGGAAAGGATGAAGAGAAGGATAGGGGATAGATCAAAGCATGTGGAGATGTCTATTGACATTACATTTGAATAGTTGGAGATTATAGCTATCAGGGAAACAGGAAGAGGGGAGGGAGTTCCACAGACGAGAAGTGCGCGACATGAAGCTATTGGAGTAGAAGAGACGGTTACATTTAACAGTTTCGACAGTGAAAGGGTGTGAGCGAAATGCCAGCCTAGTAGAACGCTTAAATTCATGAAGTTTGGGAACCAGCGAAAGCAGCTCCTCGGAGTAGTTACCATGAAAGTATTTGTAAAAAAAGACAGAGGGAGGTGACATCTGTGAGAGAGCGACTGCAGATGAGATCCAGATCAGGGCCAATTTCGTTCCATATCCGTCTTTGGATCTTATCAAGAACCTTGAGACTAACATAAGGGGCACCAGATCATATATTGCAGCAATACTCCATGCAAGGGCGAATGGTTGATTTGTCCATTTGAAGAATTGACTCCGGCGAGAAAAAAATGGCGCGGCGCAAGGAGCCAACTTTCCTTGCGGTGGACGAAGCTATTGGCTCAATGTATTTGTTCCATCACAGGTCAGAAGTCAACCGAGTGGTCGCAAAGAGAAGCTGCTATTTTCTTGGAGTCTATCAATTTTCACCTTGACATAATCTGTTCTCATACTTTGATATAAGGACAATAATCTCCAATATTTATATTTCGCGCTTAACCTGTTCTCTGTGTAACCCTGTCCAGATCAATTTTGGCGGTTTTTTGTTTGCCCATTTAATTTTCATTCTTGCCATTGTTCGCTACGATTTTCTGTCAAGACTTCTTGCAGTTATTGCATTTCATTCTAACCTATAACCACCAAATACATTTTCATTTCAGAGTATTTAATCAAATCCTACACGAGAAAAATAATTTCCATCCAAATATTTTATTTTTTATCTTTGCCTCATCTTTAGGCTTGTGAACCACTAGTGATTAAATTACTTCAGTCAGTTTATCATGTCTCGGGATTAAGGCTTCAAGAATTGTTATTAAAATTTCCAATTTAAGGTTTTAGATTATAGAATAGATTTGAATATCTAAATATCAATATTTCCCAAATGTTAATCTTTTGTATTAGATTTCAGGCGTTTAGTCTTGTTTCTAATTCTCTTCGGCTATTTTTCGTGAATTTGACCCTTTAGTTCAAATGTTCTTTTTTATATCGTGTTGATATGATGTAGCCTGAATTGATAAATGCTTCCTCTAACATCAACGACATTCAATATCGAATCAAATCTACATTTTGTTATATCGTGTTGATATGATCTGGCTTGAATTGATCAATCCTCCCTCTAACTGATATCGACATTCAATATCGAATCAATCTACTTTCTGTTATATCGTGTTGATATGATCTGGCCTGAATTGATCAATCCTCTCTCTAACAGATATCGAGTTTCAATATTGAATCAAATTTACTTTTTGTTATATGGTGTTGATATGATCTGGCCTGAATTGATCAATCCTCCCTCTAACAGATATCGAATTTCAATATTGAATCAAATCTACTTTTTGTTATATCGAGTTGATATGATCTGGCCTGAATTGATCAATCCTCTCTCTAACAGATATCGAGTTTCAATATTGAATCAAATCTACTTTTTGTTATATCGTGTTGATATGATCTGGCCTGAATTGATCAATCCTCCCTCTAACAGATATCGACATTCAATATTGAATTTTAATCTACTTTTTGTTATATCGTGTTGATATGATCTGGCCTGAATTGATCAATCCTCCCTCTAACAGATATCGAGTTTCAATATTGAATCAAATCTACTTTTTGTTATATCGTGTTGATATGATCTGACCTGAATTGATCAATCCTCTCTCTAACAGATATCGAGTTTCAATATTGAATCAAATTTACTTTTTGTTATATCGTGTTGATATGATCTGGCCTGAATTGATCAATCCTCCCTCTAACAGATATCGAGTTTCAATATTGAATCAAATTTACTTTTTGTTATATCGTGTTGATATGATCTGGCCTGAATTGATCAATCCTCCCTCTAACAGATATCGAGTTTCAATATTGAATCAAATCTACTTTTTGTTATATCGTGTTGATATGATCTGGCCAGAATTGATCAATCCTCCCTCTAACAGATATCGAGTTTCAATATTGAATCAAATCTACTTTTTGTTATATCGTGTTGATATGATCTGGCCTGAATTGATCAATCCTCT
Source organism: Acanthosepion lycidas (assembly GCA_963932145.1). NCBI lineage: Eukaryota > Metazoa > Mollusca > Cephalopoda > Sepiida > Sepiidae > Acanthosepion > Acanthosepion lycidas. The sequence goes on along the minus strand of OZ010589.1, from coordinate 108,223,965 downwards.
CTCTAACAGATATCGAGTTTCAATATTGAATCAAATCTACTTTTTGTTATATCGTGTTGATATGATCTGGACTGAATTGATCAATCCTCCCTCTAACAGATATCGAGTTTCAATATTGAATCAAATCTACTTTTTGTTATATCGTGTTGATATGATCTGGCCTGAATTGATCAATCCTCCTACTAACAGATATCGGGTTTCAATATTGAATCAAATCTACTTTTTGTTATATCGTGTTGATATGATCTGGCCTGAATTGATCAATCCTCTCTCTAATAAATATCGAGTTTCAATATTGAATCAAATCTACTTTTTGTTATATCGTGTTGATATGAACTGGCCTGAATTGATCAATCCTTTGTAATTGTAAAGTTTAAAGTATGACGTAGAGAATAAAATGACAGCCTTTAATTTGGATATAAAATCTCAGGCTTTTGTATAATTCCCAGTGCTTCACTTTTCCTATATATCCGCAGTATCTGTGTAAATTTAATGAATTTATCTAATACATAATTTCTAGTGTACTAACTAGATTAGCATTGTCTGCATTTTGTCTTCTGTTTGAATCACTATTCATTCTGGTTGAACATTCATTTTAAAATGCAATTCTGGGACTATTTTCTGCATTCCCTGTTTGTTTACCTCTTGAAATGTCAATGGAATGGTTTTCTTTGCCAGTTTTAGATTCTTGTGTTGCATATTTGGATTATCTATTTTCTTTTTAATTCCCTTTATCATTTATCCGATGCTGTACGTTTCAGCCTTGTGCCGTCCTCAGTGAAACAGTCGGGAAATATTTAGATTTTTCTCTTTTCTCTGCACATACAACGTCACCAGGAAGATGCATGGTATTTTGCCTAAACACAGACATTCTGGTTCGTTGGTTCGGATTTCTTAGTATTTTTTTCTTATCCACTTTATTATTCTGCATATTTTTTTTTACATCATCCAAGAACAATTGACGCAGCAATGCATGAATGGAATCGGCATGTATTTTTTACCATTATTCTCAAGAGATCCTTTCTTGGAATCTAAAGCAAGAAATGTTTCTGATGAAGCTCAAATTTGCTTTTACATTTTGATTTGTATCGGAGAATTCATTTTTTTTCTTACTTGGATTGCTTTCTTTATCTCCCAATTCTTCCTTTCATAGGGAAGGATTATAATCGTGAAATCCTCGGAGAGATTTGTAAGTCCCAATCGAAATAACACCCATCCACAGAAAATGTTCGTGTGCATCAATATATCCGTAGCCAGATACGTAGTTATGATACAAAAACTATACATTTTCACTCTGAATTTTTGGATCTAGAGGATAGAATCCAGGTACAGCTCAATGTCGAGGACAGAGCAAGAATATAATATAATGTAAAAGGCTTAAACACTAATATTCCATGGTTATAATTTATTACATTGGAATCGTAATCAATATTCGATTCATCAGACCTAAACATTAAATAAGTTTTTGAAATTGTAGGTCTAGGTCTGATGAATTGGATCGTGATTACGATTTTCAATCTGTAGGTATGATGAATTGGATCTAATAAATTATAACCATGGAATATTAGTGTTTGAGCCTTTTATATTATATTATATATATATATATATATATATATATATATATATATATATATATATATATATATTTAAGTTATAAGGAACTTGGTAAACCGAATTGGTAAATCCAAAGAGGATGAAATCCTGAGAGCTCAATGTTAGGACAGAGCTAATATGTAATGAAAAATAAACCACTTTAATGTACCATTACGATAATTTATTTCACCTAAATCCTTTTTTAAGGATTCAGGATCATCAGGTAAAACTTCCAACAACGAATTGAGAAAAAAAATGGGATTAGAAATTGGTGGGTAGTGTAATTTTTGTAATTTAATAGAGGGGGTTGAGAGTGGTAGTTAAACAGACAATATAAAGTATAGGGAGGGGTTAATTTTATATCTCTCTTAAGTATGTTTTATATTGGAGTAGGAGGAGTGACAGAAACTTGACCTCTTTACATGGTTAATAAAACGGAAATGAATTGTAGAAAATTTATACAAGTGAGTCTTATGGCAAAGAGAGAGATAGGGGGAGGGGGAAAGAGAGATGGAGTTGTTATAATTTTGTTAAAACAAAATTATGTAAAAGATAGTTTACAATGTTTGATAGAAAATTCGATGTCTGAAAAAAATTTTGTTATTAACTTAAATGTTTAATTTTTTAAGTAAATAGTTTCAGGACTAAATATAACTATTATTGTAATAAATATATTTATCTAGGATATAAAGAAATATTTAAAATCTTAATAGTTTATTCACCCGACTAATTGTATTTCCACAATATCAAAAAAAAAAAAAAAAAAAAAAAAAAAATAACAATAACATCTATTTTAATATTTAAAATTAATTTATGAATGTAATTTATTTATTATATTGGTAAACTAAATTAAAGATTAGGTTTCATTATTTAATAGAATTTGAGGGTAATATTAATTTTCATTTATTCATAGATGTCTCACAAATGTATTCATGTGAATCCCTACATACATACGATCATTAACAAGTCAAAAAAAAAAAAAAAAAAAAACCATAAAAACACTTGAGATAATTTACACAAAAATTCATTTATCCTCGTACATAAACTATATATACATTTTACAATCTTTATCTATATTTCAAAATATATATAGATTTCACAGTTAAAATTTAATTTTATCAGTGTGATTTCGGAAGTGTTTCATTTTAAAGGAAATTAGCTAATATTATTACTATTATTAATAGTCAAAGAATGGTATATTTAAATTTAAATTATCAATTTAGAAATGAAACTCCCTTCAGAAGAAAACAAAATTTAAACTATAGAATATTACAAAAGAAGGACATTACAAATTAAGAAAATAAATTAAAATGTCATTAGAAAGACCCAATATTTCATTTAAAATCAATTCATGCACGTACGCACATATATACATACACACACACACACACATATATATATATACATATATACATACACACACACACATACATATACACATATACATACATACATACGATCATTAACAAGTCCAAAAAAAAAAAAAAAAAAATAACCCATAGAAACACTTGAGATAATTTACACAAAAATTCATTTAACCTCGTACATAAACTATATATACATTTTACAATCTTTATTTATATTTTAATATTTGAAATATATATAGATTTCACAGTTAAAATTTAATTTTATCAATGTGATTTCGGAAGTGTTTCATTTTAAAGGAATTTAGCTAATATTATTACTATTATTAATAGTCAAAGAATGGTATATTTAAATTTAAATTATAAATTTAGAAATGAAACTCCCTTCAGAAGAAAACAAAATTTAAACTATAGAATATTACAAAAGAAGGACATTACAAATTAAGAAAATAAATTTAAAATGTCATTAGAAAGACCCAATATGAGTCTTGACTTCAAGTGTTGACTTCAATGTTCACTTTTATATTTATATTTACATACGCTCTATCTCTGATATTGACCACTTTATCACATAAATATAGCACATCCTAAATCTATATTTCTTCACATATATATATATATATATATATATATATATATATATATATTTATGAATAAAAATGACAATAGGAAAACTGGTAATTGCTGACGCGTTTCGTCCAATGTGGACTTTATCAAAGCAAAATACGAAAATGAAATTAAATGAACAAAGTAACTAATAAAAACAAAAACAGAATGTACCTAGCAACTGGAATGGAGAGAAACGCTATTTTCATATTTTTAACTGAAAAATAACGTCAGTAATTGTCACGTGTGGAGAATATTGTAATTATAATTGTGTTGATGTATTCAACCATTTTCTTTTGATTTTATGAATCTGTTGTGTATATTTGTTTGTAAGAGCATTAATTTTGTTAAGAAAGGTGAAATAGGGAAAAAACCTGGGCGTAGATTAATATTTGGGTAGTTTACTATGGCGGCACTCTCCAGAATTTTCCTTCTGAGTGAGTTATTTTCTTTTTTTATGAGTGTAGCATTTTTAAAATCAAAATTATGGTTGAATTTATTTCTATGTATGACTAGTGCATTAGCTAAGTTGTTTTTTGTGAGGTCTCTTTTGTGCTCATAAATGCGTTTTCTCAAACTTCTACTTGTTTCTCCAATATATTGAGAGGAACAGTTTTGGCAATTTATTCTATAAATGCCTGCTTCAGAAATATTAGTGCTATTATTGTTTGAAGATCTTAGTATATCCATAATGGTTTTGGAAGTGTTTGTGACTATTTCAAGATTATTTAGATGGGATAGGTTATTCTGGATAGTGGACGTGACAGAATTGGTCGGTAGTATTATGTATCTGTTTTCATGTGATTTACTATTGCGGATTATGTTATTAGTCTTGTTGCGGTTGTATATTTTGTATGCCTTTCTTCTTGCGCTGTGGATGAAATGATATGGGTATTGTAGGTTTTTGAATGTGTTTTCTATGTATGTTTCTTCTTTAAGTAAATATTGGGGACTACAGATTCTTAATGCTCTTAGATAGAAACCTATAATAATTCCAGATTTAATTTTTGAAGGGTGGTTTGAGTAGAAGCTGATCAGATCATTTTTGTTTGTAGCCTTTCTGTAAACGTCAAAATTAAGTTCGTTATTATTTCTCATTAACAAAATGTCCAGGAACGGAAGAGTGTGGTTGGTTTCAGTTTCGAAAGTGAAGTTTATTGTAGGTTCAATGTTGTTAAGTTTGGAGAGAAGATCCGTTAAATTGGTGTTTTTTGGAATTATTAATAATGAGTCGTCTATGTATCTGAAATATGAAGAGTTTGTAGGGAGAATATTTTTGAATGAGTCACTTTCTAGAAATTCTAAAAATAGACACGCAAGAACGCCGCTGAGAGGAGATCCCATTGGCAAACCAAATTTCTGCCTGTAATAATGGTTATTAAAAGTAAAGAAGCATAGCTTGGTAATTAGTTGGCACATTTTTATAATTTTGTGTGTAGATATAGGTAATTTGATTTTTGCATTTGTTAGGTGTTTTTTTAGTAATTTTAAGCATTTATCTATGGGGACGTTTGTATAAAGAGATTGTATATCTAAACTAGTCATATATTTATTTTCAATGTCTATGTTTTTTAGCTTGTTTAAGAGGTCGCCTGAATTTTTTATGTGTGATGGACTAATAGTGCCGAGAAGTGGAGTTAAAATTCTGCTTAGTTTGCGGGCTATTTTATGTGGAGCGCTACCTATCCCTGATATGATAGGTCTCATTGGTATGTTCGGTTTATGCGTTTTTGGTAATCCATATAATATGGGTGTTTTTGGATGGTATTCAATGAGCTTTAACCAGGAGAAGTCTTCATTTTTTAGTAGTTTTTTAATGTTGCTTGTAAACTTTTGTGTTTCTTTTATAGCTATGCTTTCATTTACTTTTTCATAGATATTATTATCATTAATGAGCTCCCTTATCTTCTGTTGGTAAATGTGTTTATCCATAATTACAATTCCCCCGCCCTTATCAGAAGTAGATATATGTATGTTTCTGTTGTTAGCTAATTCTTTTAAAGCGTTGATATGTCTTCGAGGAAGTGCGGTGTCATTCGTATTTTTGTGTGTAGCTGTGATTAGGCCCTGAATATAGCCTTTGATAAAATCGGAGTCATTGTGGTGATGATTTTTAATTATGTAATCCGTAGTATCATATTTCGGTAATCCAGTGGCAAATTTCTGACCAAAGCTGAGTGCTTCTAGTTGTGTATCCGACAGTTGGAATTTGGATAAATTTGTTATTAGGTCTTTTCTGCCGATCTTGCAATTACCAGTTTTCCTATTGTCATTTTTATTCATAAATATTGTCTCTCTACTGATTAATTCGGAGAAATTTTCATATATATATATATATATGGCTCACTCGTCATATTCGACGTATGAGGGTCAAGCAGCTCAGTTCCTAGGAACCGACAGCCCAGATACTAGTACATATGATTTGATTATAGTGGTGAAGGTTTTGTGCAGAACCAACCGCACTTTTTCAATGGCTGAATATAGAGACCTGATGCACTGCGTGTCACAATGTCCGATATTCAGGTCGGAAGATTGCGTTCAAGCATGCCCACCTTCATATTTACGTATACTCCAACCCTGGTATTGAACACTTTGACCCATAAATATAGCATAACTTAAAACTATATATTTATCTCTCTCTCTCTCTCTCTCTCTCACACACACGCACATATATATATACTTATATAACACTAATAATCTTCGAAATATAAGCAGCTGTACTTGTCCGGCCAAACCTTAGGTGTTTTAGCTTGTAAATGACCAAACCAATACCCAAGTGTAAAAAAAGGGTAAAAGAAGAAAGAACTAAAAACATGTACTTCCGTCGAAAATAATCGTCTAGAATCTAAGTTCAGAATCCAAAGAAATAAACCTCCGACACGAGTAAAGTAAAAATAACTAGAGCAAACTAAGTAAAAATAAAGAGCCAGACAAACCTACCTAGGTTTCACCTACGCGGATCGTCAGGGCGGACTGAATATATATATATATATATATATATATGTGTGTGTGTGTGTGTGTGCGTGTGTGCGTGTATTAAGGAAAAAGACAATACGAAAACTGTAGTTTTAACCGACGCGTTTCGTCCAATGTGGAGTTTTCAAAGCAAAAACCGAAATGAATTTATTGTAACAGAGTATCTATAAACAACAAAAAATGTCGTTAGCAACTAGAAGAATTTAGAAACGGCATTATATTTTCATATGTTCCTCTGAAACATTACGTCAATTACTTTATGTTTGAAGAGAATATTTTATGAAGAGAATATTTTCACGTGTAGAAATCATATTTGTATTATTGTGTTGACAGATTCAACCGTTTTCCTTTGATTTCTTGATATATTTTTTGTGTACGTTGGCTTGGGAGAGAGGTGATTCTTGGAAGAAAGATGATATTGGGAAAAAAACCGTGCGTAGATTAATATTTGGATAATATTGAATGGCCGCACTCTCGAGGAGTTTCCTTCTGAGTGAATTATTTTCGTTTTTATTTATCTAAGAAAGAAATATACACAGAAAACGCATCCAAAAATCTACAATACCCATATCATTTCAGCACGCAAGGAGAAAGACATACAAAATATACAACCGCAACAAAAATTATATCATCCGTAATAATAAATTATATGAGAACAAATGCATAATACTACCGACCAACTCCGTCCCGTCCACTATCTAGAACAATCTATCCCCTCTAAATAATCTCAGAATGATCGCAAACATTTCCAAAACAATTATGGATATAATCACATCCTCAAACATTCATAGCAATAATATTTCCGACGCAGACATATATAAAATAAGTTGCCAAGACATTTCCTCACAATACATTGGAGAAACATGCAGAAATCTAAAAAAACTCATGTATGAACACAAAGAAGACCTCGTAAATAACAATTTAACAAACGAACTAATTATGCATAGAAATAAATTCAACGATAATTTTGATTTTATAAATATAAAAAAAGAAAGAAAATAATTCACTCAGAAGAAAAATCCTCGAGAGTACCATCATTGAATATTATCTAAATATCAGTATTGTTTAAACGTGAATTTAATGTATACCCATATTATTCAAAAGCACTGTTCTGTATTTGCTTGACCAGGAAGTTCTTCGTTGCCGAGTGGTCGAAGCACGTCAGATCTAATGACGGTTTTCCCTATGGGAACAAAGGTTCGAATCCTGCCGGACGGCGCATATTTTTCTAATAAGATTTCTAAGGAAGGTGGGTGTAAATAAATAAATATTCCTTTTAGTAAATAAATCAAAACAGATAATTTACTGGAATAATATATATATATATATATATATATATATATATATATATATATATAATATCGCACATTGAGTGCTGGTGTTTAAAATAGTGATCGATGCAATATATATATATATATATATATATATATATATTGTCACCTACAGGCATATTGTTTCACTGCATCACAGCTCATCAGGGAGGTTAGACATCCGATAACTGGGATCGAAACCCGAGATTTTATCCCTGAGTTATCAGCGCCCGGTAGGAAGGTGGATTTTTACGTACTTATTGTTCTAATAAACACGGCCGGGAGGGCTCAATTCATAGAAGAGCTTTCCAGTATTACCAGTAGTACTTATTATTTACAAATTCGCGCTTTTCCGCAAGACTGCTCGACCGGAATTATATTTTCCGGGGGTGGGGATATATATATATATATATATATATATATATATATATATATATATATATATATAATTTACTAATACTGCAAAGCTCTTCCATGAATGGGGCAATCGCTGTCATTGGAGTATTTATTGGAAGAATAGGTAAGTAAAAAATTAGCATTCCTCTTAACCTGGCTCAGAGGTAAAATCTCTGACTTATGCTAAATCAGTCGGGTTTCGATTCCCGTTGGAGGCAATCGGATTTCTAGCCACATTGATGAGTTGTGATACTTCGAAACAGTTTGCCTGTGCATGACAATATATATGTATATATTCACTTGTATGGATATGAGTTTGTAACCTTGGGTTTCACGCTTTTGCGATCATTAGACAGACTGGTTTATTTTTTTTTAAATTGTATATTTTATGCTTGTCTGACGGTGTGGTGGGAGCGGTAACTACCTACTTCTGTGTTTGTTTGGGGCGACAATCTCATACGCAGAGAAACACACATATATATATATAGGTGAACGCATTTTGGTTCACACAAACAAATCCATATAAACAATCCGAGGCTTGGCCAGGTAAATATCCATGCGTCTGGCATATATATATATATATATATATATATATATATATATATATATATATATATATATATATGAATTCATGAATCATTTATACAATGATTTAAATAAAATTAAAAAAAACTATTTCCATACCTGAGGATGTCTGTAGGAACAGACGAAAGCTTGTAAAAAATTAAAAAGACCTTATGCAACTGGAATTTATAAACAGGGATCATATCATTCATATACAAGTTCGGGCTTAGAGTATCTTATTTATATTGTTTGCGATGATGTATTCTCGACATTTAAATCATTAACCTCTATATTTGTTTTTTGTATGAATGATTCATGAATTTATAAATTATAATTGCACTTTTTAATTGAAATATATATATATATATATATATATATATGCCAAACGCATGGATATTTATCTGGCCATATATTTGCTAGATTCATGGATTCTTTACTGATTGAGTCCCTGACTCTTTTTGTACCAGACTAAGCTTTTTCAAATATCTAATGATTACTTCCCGGCTCAACACAGAAAGATTTTGTTTAACAAGATTTTTGGGGGTCATCTTTTAGAAGTAGGTGCCACCGAGGCGTGTTCGCCACCCTTTCGGTATCGCTGTGTACTGACTTTTTTTTTCTGTGGTTGTGTACTTGTTTATGATCACAATCGCATCTCCCTTTTCAAAGGGAGTTATGTAGATTTGCTTATTTGTTTTTGTTAGGTTCCTTAATGGATTTAGATGTCTCTCTGTCATAATGTATTTTCGTTGTTGGTTTCTATAGTAGCAGAGATTATATCGTGAATGAAACCTTTGGTAAGTTCAGAGTCATTTTGTTTATCATTTTTATTATAATGTCTGTTATGTCTTCTTTACGGATTTCAGTGGTAAATTTTAAACCGCATCTGAGAGCTTTCGGTTCTGTATTGGATAGATTTTTTATTAGATCTGGCCTTCCATTGTATTTCCATTTACTGTTACTGCATAGGATGTTGAGTTTTTACCTCAGTTTGTTTTTTTGATTGTTACATTTATTTTATCGTTTCTTGTCAAGCCATTAACAAAGTTTTATCGTCAAAATGTTTGTTATTGTTAAGAGTAGTAACTATCACTAATTCGCGGTACCTAAGAACTAAAATGAATTTTGATAAATGAAAAAACTTACTGAAGATTTGATTTTAGCTTTAATTGAAAGCTAAATGAGTAAATTTAGTATTTTTAGTTATCAAAATATTCTGGTGTATTTCAAACAGAAATTATAGATTCAAATTGATTTTCTTTCGCTAAAATAACTGATTAGCACCTTTTTTTTATTCGTTTTTCATCGCAATGTAATTCTCTGTACGAAAAATCTTCCAAAAATAAAATATACTTTAATGAAACTTTATTTGAGGAATATTAGCTGATTCAAAGTATAATTAATCTGATTTGAAAAAGTATTATTTACGTTAAGTTTAAAATAACAAAGAAATGGATTTTTAAAACAAAACTGTAGCTGTGTTTTAATCGACATCGCCATATTTTACATAATTGACGCGGCGATGACAGGTCATGGCATAATGACTGTTGTTTTACGGAAACTTTATCTGTAAAACGTCATTTCAGAAAATGACGTGAACGCCTTTTTTTATATAATTTTTAAGTATTCAGTAATCTTAAAATTTTTGGAAAATATTCACTGTAATTTAATTTTATGAATTTTAACTTTAAATTTACTAGTCATCAATCTTTTTTTATGATAATGTTGGGTATGGTCAAACATATTTTTAACAATGGGCATATTACATAATATTTTATATCCATAAAAAATTAAAAATTATTTAAAAATCTTGGTGCAAAATGATTTGTATTAAGCTTTTCAATTTTTGAGTAGTAAATATAGTTTTCAGTTAATAACAATATCACCTGACGAGATTAAACAAATGTAGAATTTTAAAAGGTTTTAAAAATTATTATAATAAATCATTATAATTAAAATTTAAAAGAAATCTTAACAATTCTTATAAAAATTTATTAACCACCGAAATTTTTTTCTTAAGAATACATTGTCCTTAAAAATCTTATTTAGAAAAGCGATTAAAAACTTTTCAAATTTAATTAATGTCAATTTTATTGCATTTTTTAAAATTAAATTTCTCGAAATTGCACGAAATTAAGTAAGTGCGGGGCATAATATATATAAAAAACATATTTTTACTAATATTTTCTAAAACAAAAATCAAAATCAAAAAGAACTTCATTTATTTGTGAATAAGCTCTGCAAGTTTCATTTAAATCTGACAATTATTTGATTCTTGCATGAATTTCCAAATCATTATCCAAGCACATTTCACCCATAAACTAAGAAATATTTGAAACTTACTATATATTATAGAAAATTAAAAAGTGTCAACGTTAATTTACCAATAAAAACAGAAATTTGAGACCATAAATGTAATTTATCAATTACAGAGTAACCCGGATATAAGAGAGTTGTCGGGACCGGAGAATAAGTCTCTTATATCCGGGGTTTCTCTTATATCCGGAGTTTCTCTTATATCCGGGTTTGGTCTATTTTGTTTAGGTAAGTATGGCTCTAATTTGGGACCAGAGAAAAACTCTCTTATATCAGGGTTTCTTTTATATCCGTGTCTCTTATATCCGGGTTACACTGTGCATTGCTTAGTAAAACTTAGTACTTGAACCTCCTGAAAAATGACAGGAGTCCTTTTTTATATAATTTTTAAGTACTCAGTAAACTTAAAATGTTGCAAAATATTTTCTGTAATCTAATTTTAGTAATGTTGAATTTAAATTTACTATAGTCATCGCTCTTTTTCAAAATGCCTATTTCAAACATCCTGAAAATGGCTAAAGAATTAGTCGATAGCGATTGGAATAATATTCATTAAGACCATATTCGACACACTCAGTATTCTTTAAAAAAAACTCAGGACGTTAGGAAATATGAAAGAAAAATATATAAAGAGAGATTGATTAAAAATGTGGTATTTCCAAAACTTAACTCTTAATAGAATAAAATCCTATTCAGAGAAAATATTGAATTTTATTTAACAATTTCTTTTGCAATAAAGAAAGAAAAGATTTGGAATAGAGATTCATTGCATATTTTTTCTCTAACCTATAAGACAAATGTCAATTTTTTCTGAGTGTGTAGAGATAATACACGATTATTAAACTTTTACTTAAATAGTTTAAAAAAATAAGATGAGCTTAGCATAATTTGCTAATTTAGGGGCTTGCTGTCGGTGAAAAGTTGCTCGCAATTAAACGTACTTCAATTAAAGCTAAAATGAAAGCTTTATGCTGTATTTCCAAATTTTCGTCGATTAATTATCAGAGTCAAAAAGTTATATTAAATTGGTTTACATGAATTTGAAAATATAAAACTTTGAAGTTACAAATATTAGGGTGGTGCAAAAATAATGACGTAATAATGTCGTTTTTTGACGTATTTTTAACGTCAAAAAACGACATTATTACGTCATTATTTTTGCACCAACCTAATATCATATAGAATCAATGAGACGTTTTCAGAGTCGGGCTTTTTATTTTCTCTTTCATGTTGCAGCAATTATTACTTCTATACCTTTTGCCCTTTGATCTCGAAAATCATTTCTTAATTATTTATTGAAGAAAAATAAAAAAAAGGAAGAAATAATTTGGTTACAGAAACAGAATAATATAAAATGATTTAATATTAGAGATACACACACACATCTATCGATTTTAATATATAAAAAATAGTGGGAAATTAAATTTGCATCATAAAATTTAGGATTAAATATCTCCTGTCAGAATATAGTTAAAGCAAAGAAGTTTTTTTTTTCGATAAACTTATGTAAAGAATCGAATGTAAAAGTTAGGGATAAAATAATGTACCCCATTTTTGGTCTTGTTTTTCATGCTTGTCATCTCGTATGTTTGTGAATTAAAAATAAAATAGCTTGCCAACAGCTTCGTAATCTTTTATAACTGTCCAAGAGTGTCAAAACTTCTATTCCTACCTGTTTGAGAATCAGTAAGAAATAAAACTTGAACATATATATATTCAACTTTACAGATATATATATATATCTGTAAAGTTGAATATATATATATATATACACACATATATAAAGTTGAATATATATATATATATATATATATATATATATATATATATATATATATATATATATATTACGAAATGGACAAAGTCCGACAATTTATTTATTAAAGACATTTTTTATGTTTAACGTTCTTTTTATAGATACAAGTATTTAAGTAAATCCTCTGTTTATAATAATATGTATTTTTTAACGTCAAAAAACGACATTATTACGTCATTATTTTTGCACCAACCCAATATATATGTATATATATGTATTTTGACGCTTTTAAATATTTTGACGAAACGATTGCTGAAGTCAATATAGATATAAATTAGTACAAACGGGCAAGTAAAATATTAGACTTTGTTCATTTTGATCTAGCTGGGCTCATAACCCGTAGAGTAATTGGCAATGGTCAAATGTAACAAACCGAATTGACAAAATTTGCATTAAGCATTAATAAAAAAAGGACAGGACAAAAATAATAATGAGCAAACAATATATGCATGACAAATGTAGGCAAAGCAACAGTAATTAGAGAAAACGTTCACACACAAAGAATGGCGTTTACACATAAAAGGGGATACAGACAAGTGATCGCAGCTTTTTGACTTTAAGGTAAAAGAAGAACAAGAACAAAAATGTGGCAGATGAAATTAAAAATTTAAGATGAATTTAAATAAAAAAATGAGTTTTAATTAAAACTAAGATGAATTTAAAAATTTAAGAACAAAAATATGGAAGATAAGACCGAGAGGTATTGTAGCTTATTAGGGAGAAATGTCAGCATACATTCACTGCGATGCGGAAGGATTGTTTTTGAAGTCATTCCCATTCAGAATTGGAATCAACATCTAGGCTATGAGGATCTTCTAGGTAAGTCTTGTATAGAAATAAATACGACATGGGAGCTGTTAATAAATAAAGAAATTAGCAGCTTTGCTTCACCAGCAGCTGCTTTAAGAAGTGAAACCACTTTGAGTGAAGTCATGCGTGGCAAGTAGCAGCAGCAACACTCATCAGCTGTCAGGTTAGTTTTAAGGCTTCAAATGGTCCACTCAGTGAATTAAAGCTTTGGTTCGTGAATTTTGTGACATTGGTATTTCAGTCCCTGGGCCCCGAGCAGATACAGGGCGAGGAATAATTGAGTAATACTAAAACGAGAAACAGATGAGATAAATGTTAATGTGCAGATATGAAAGAAATTGCCAATGTTTTTTATGTATTGTTGAAATAACACAATTTGTCAAGTGAATTTGACGAAAATGAATTTTTTTTATGTATTTCAGATGACGATATTTAATTAAGTTACCTCGAATAGGAATAAAAGATGGAATCTAAGATTTGTTGATATGAATTCTTATTATTCTCATTAAACCCCAAATATGTTGTCTTGTCTAAAGTTTATTTGAAAAACAAGTGTAAAATCCACCTAGCCTAATGTATACGTAATATCTGTTTATTTGACTGCTACATATTGCTACGATTCTTGGAAATAAAACCTTCAAAGATTCTGGACTATTATTGGTAGTATAGAGAAAATTTCTAAATGTATTGCTATGTGAAGAACATTATTTAATATGACAAGTATTCAGCAACCGTGTTTACGTTTAACGCATGAATAGCATGAAGCATAAACAAAAAAATCGCTGTTGGGATTATGTGGGGGACACGGCTGCCATTCTTGATTCATTAGTTTATTGCTGTCTTTCAAATGGTGAATCTGCCGTTACATGTGAAAGGTTGGTTGAATCAATTCGATATAAGACTCTCCGAAGGCTGAGTCCTCCAAAGAACACAAGCATCATAGAGAGGGTGTTATTCTCTTTCTAAATGATGCAAAATCATACTTGCTGATCTGAGTTGCGTACAACAAGGAGTCAAAAGAGAACAGGTGTCGTAAATGTGGGAGGCACATGCTTGCTATGAAAATCAGCTTTTAAATTTTTAACTTCTAATGTGTTCGAACATTGACCTGTACCCTTTCAAGACAATACCCAAACACACTGGTAAGTCAAAAGATGTTGGAAAAATGCCTATTAAAATCTGTAAAACAACTCTTACATGATCATCCATAGAATGGTGTTCTTACGGTTACCTCTGGGATCGGATGCCAGAAACTGACAAGTAACATGTTGATCCAACATATCCCATCAGTAGTCAAAGGGAATGACATTTGGGAGTTTGCCCGTCAGGGAAACAGAATAAGTTCTTTTTATTCCTGAAATAATTCCTGTGGAGTGTGGCAGAGTTGATAGATTTGATTGCTATCTCAGGAGACATGAAGGGTGTATGTGAGCTTCAATGGTGTCGTACGTGACAAAATAGGTTATACATAAAGGAGTGGACTTGGAATGTTGCCCAAACTATCACACACTGCTTCTATCGGTTAGTTTTTCCACAGCGCATCTACTCCAAGGTAACGACGTGTTCATCTCGGCTTATTATAGCTGACAACCTTTTTCTATCGATCAAGTTCCGACACTCACCTGCTCACTGAAGACGTTTTGGCGAATGTAATTTGTTATCGTGGGTCCACTGACTGGCCAGCGGCTACACCCCACCTACATACACACTCACAACAAGGATCGATATATTTTGTGTTGTAACGCAGCCATTCTTTCACGTTGATTAAAGCTATTTGAAATTTGTGGCTTCTTTTTG
This sequence comes from Acanthosepion lycidas, assembly GCA_963932145.1. Classification (NCBI taxonomy): domain Eukaryota; kingdom Metazoa; phylum Mollusca; class Cephalopoda; order Sepiida; family Sepiidae; genus Acanthosepion; species Acanthosepion lycidas. The sequence goes on along the minus strand of OZ010589.1, from coordinate 108,208,417 downwards.
GCTCATTCTCCGACCACTTCTCAGCCTCAATAAGTTTTGATCTCCCAATGTCTTATTAGCAGCTTGTAATTGTTCATTCCTCGGACCACTGCCAATAAGAACTCACGATAAATGAACGTGAGCGCCCCAAATGTCATGCCATTTAGGAAACTGCTCTTTCCAATTTGGGCTTTATAAAAGAAACTATTTTTTCTTTCCGTAACTGTATTATAACAAAACATCAAAATGAAGTAGTGGAAATCGGTTTTTCTGCTTATGTATCTCTGACCATGACAAACATATCAGATATATCTGTCATTCTTATCACATGTCGCTGACCATAATGACATATAATATTAACCGTAAGTTAGTTGCCCACGAGGTTATTCATACTAAAGTTTGCCTGACACAACGGCCGAAATGTTATAATAAATATGGCAACAAAGATGAGGACAATAGTCCGAATAATGTAAATAGTGTACATAATACCTCATCTCAGAAATATAGACAGATACTGAAAGTCCGAAACTTTGTAATAAATATGGTGACAAAGATGAAGACAATAGTCTGAATAATGTAAATAGTGTACATAATGCCTCATCTCAGAAATATAGACAGATACTGAAAGTCCGAAACTTTGTAATAAATATGGCAACAAAGATGAGGACAATTGTCCGAATAATGTAAATAGTGTACATAATACCTCATCTTAAAAATATACACAGATAATTTAAATAGTGTATCTTGAACTGTTTATAGAAATTTCATGGGGGTCACTATTCTTTAGGACTGTATTATTTATACTGGGAGCCTTCTGTCCTTGATCCCTGTCCTTTTCTTTATCCTTTTCTCAAACATTCGTCTTTGCTCTTACTCTGACTATCTGTAACCCGTTGCGTATTAGTGGCACTCACGCCTTGCTTGAGTTGATTTGCTTAAAAAAAAGATATATAAAAACCAATACATTGTAATTAAAGAAGACAAAAATGCTAACAGATATGGTAATTCTATAATATAAAAAACTATATCTGTTAAATAATATGACAAAATAAATATAAG
>OZ010589.1:108157379-108202379 GCA_963932145.1 Acanthosepion lycidas | reverse complement strand
CTTAACGTGCTTTTACAGCCCATCTTTTCACTAACTTCTTACACTTTTTTAATAATTTGGCACGCTCAAATCACCGCATTGATAATAAATATGGCGCCAGTTTGTTTACATTGAGCAGATCAGAACGAAAATTTCAGTGTTTGCGCAGGTCAGTGTTGCTAACATTGTGTGAAAATTTTGTGTGAATTGATTGGACGGTTTTTGAAATATTAGAAAAAAGGTTATCTCGATAATAATTTGGCACGCAGTGTATAGTGAACTCAACAACAAACTTATAGAACACCGGATGGTGGATGGTACTAGTGGGAGTGGGACTAAGAAGGGGTACGCTCGTAAAAAAAAAAATAGTTTTAGGATAAAAATTCATCCGGGCTCGTAATTATTCAATAAGTATTTACCGTGTGAAGTTTTTACCGGGTGTTTGCACCCGGTAAAGACTTAAGTCCTTTCATTGAGCAACACTTGCGTTGCCGGACAAGTCAAAAGCCCGGTAGCGTGGTTGTAAGAGATTTTTTCCAAGGTATCTCGCTCTGGATTTTATATTTTATAGCATGCATCGAGCACTTTTTTGGTGTTTACGCCTTTCGAGGTGGCCCCTTCCCATGTTTTTATTTTTTATTTTTTGGTCTCCTGTTGTAATATATATATATATATATATATATATATATATATATATATATATGTGTGTGTGTGTGTGTGTATGTGTGTGTATAAAAGAAACGAATATATATATATATATATATATATATATACATATATATGTGTGTGTGTGTGTGTATAAAAAAACGAATATATATATATATATATATATATATATATATATATATATATATATATATATATATATATATATATTTTGAACAATAAAAATTAAAAAATTAAAATCCTCAGACACACTGGGTTGTAGATTAATATTCTTTCGTTTTTTTATTATTATTCCATTTAGATTCCTCGACTAGTTTCGGCCGAAATGGCCATCATCGGGAGGAGAAATATTTCTGCTTGCTGCTCGCACTAAACTACAGAAATGAATATATATATATATGCGTGTGTGTGTATAAAAGAAACGAATATATATATATATATATATATGTGTGTGTGTGTGTGTGTATAAAAGAAACGAATATATATATGTGTGTGCGTGTTTATATATATATATATATATATATATATATATATATATATATATATGTGTGTGTGTGTGTGTGTGTGTGTGTGTGTAAACAAAAATAAACGAAACATCACACATGGTTTAAACAGAAAATGGTCATCAGAACATTTTGTGACGCGTGTGTATACAAAGAAATAGAAAGTGTAAGAAGAAAGAAATGTGTTTTGAATGAAAACTTTTTTCGAATTCTAAAAACAAGACAAAACAATACGACAAAGCAGAGGAAGTAAACAATATGAAAATATCAGGAGTATGTCAGGCGTTGTTCCTGAGAATGAAAAAAAAAAGCGTGACGTAAGATTATGAAAATTCGAAATGAATAACAAAGAAAATTAATTATAAAATGAAGCAACAACAATAATGGCGATTGTATTTATAACAAAGCGAAGAAACGAGACGATGTAGACTACGATGGTTTTTAAAGATAGTGCTGGAGGCTTCAGATTTGCTATCGTTACCTTCCAAATAATTCTAGATTTTTTTTTAAATCCCGCAGTAGTGTTCCTTTGAGGAAGATAGCCCGCCGTAACCCAATCTATTTTGAATTGAGTGTCCCTTGTCCTAGACCGATTTCCACCCAGATTTCAACCATTATATGTATTAAACAACAAATTTACAAGTGACAAAGACATCAACATTTGTGTTTGTGTGTGAACGTAAAGAGTTTGTATATTGGTGAATGTTCGTACGTTCGTGTATGTGTGTTTCATAGCGTTTTCACACAAGTGAGCGAAAACGCGGATCTCTACAAGAGATCACATTTTTAAATGTGTCCGCTGAATGTGAAAAAGAGAACGAGACAAGAAGTCGCCTAGTATTTATAGCGTAGAGAAAGCGACCCCTAGTGAACAATTAGGGAATTAAGGAGGAGCTAACTCCAACAACTTTGCTTAGATTCTGGACAACATCTTTCATTATTCCGATGGGCCTTCGGGTTAATATACTATTGAATCAGTTTGATTCTGATATCTGGTATCCAAAGTTCACAGGTTTCACTCTTCTCATGCTGATGACTAAACACTCTCTCTTCCTAGTTTTAATGATAAATATCTTAGGCAATAATGTTATCAGTAATTCGTTCTAGACTGGACATTTACTGGTATGAAAGTTCAAGCTAAGAGAAAGAAAGTTGACAGCGTCATAACCGTTGCTTGCTCAGTAAAGCCTCTTGACCTTATAGAAATAGCAATAAGACATCGAGGATCATTTTGACGCTATAATCAAAGGACTTGAAGAGTCAAAACAAACAGAACAAGGAAAGACGGCACTCAGCAGACAAAAACTGTAACAGCAGATAGAAGGATGAACAGAAAGAGAGAAAATAGAAAGAGGAAAAGTCAAAAATAAGATAAAAATATTACGTGGAATCTTCAGAAGACAACTGAAAGTAATGGCAGGTAAATTAAAATGAAACTGAGTCGCTGTTAAAAGAAGCCACAAACGACGACATTACTAATTAATATAAAGGTCAACGTAGAAAAACATGCAAAAATAGTAATGATAGGGTTAAAGGGAGAAACGCAACGATATGAACGAAGAAGGACATTGATACACTGCGAAGTTTGTGAATTAATTTTTAGACCATATGAAGAAATTCTATGAGTACATCGCATGAAAAGACTTGAGAATAAGACACATTGAAGATTTTTACATTAAAACCGACACAACGAGACAATTCTGAGAGAATTGGAAATCTTACCTGTATTCATCAATTGGCGGGTCACAATCTTAACAACATAAGATACACAGATGGCACAGTGCTGATAACAGACACGAAAAAAAACTACAAAACCTCCTACAGAAGGAATCGAAGGAGAGCGAAAAGGGGCTAAGCAAAAAAGTCAGAATGCATGATCATCAGTAAAAGGTTGAGCCCGAAAAGCAATTTACAGGTCGGGGACACTAAAATCACGCAGGAGCGGAAGTTTAAATATCTGGAAAGTGTTCTGATAGAGGACGTTAACTACGACGCTGAGATCTGAAAACGTATTGGGATAGCCAAGAATGCATTCCAAAATCTAGGCAGAATATTACGAAACAGGAGTATTTCGTTGGTACCAACGAAAAGAGTACGGTACTGCTAGGTGATATCTGTTCTCCTTTAGGGCAGCGAATGTTAGACAATTTACTCAAAGATGAAGAAGAGACTTGAGGCGACACAGATGTGGTTCTACAGAAGGATACTAAGGATATCATGGAGCGAGCGTGTGAGCAACGATGAGGTTTTGGAGAGGATGCAAACAAGGGGGAAGCTTATATTTAACATCAAGAAGAAGCAGCTGAAATTTCTGGGACACGTAATGAGAAAAGATGGCTTGAAGAATCTGATACTCACAGGTCGAATAGAAGGAAAGAGAAGCAAGGAAAACAACACGTGACATACCTAGCGGGCTTAAGAATTGGATGACAGAACGTGGTCTAGGAGAAGTAGCAAAGGGACAAAACATTTAGAGCTACAATGGATAGGGGGAAGTGGAGAGCCATAATCATCTATGTCTTAAAGGAACACGTTAAAGGATACGTTGCCTTCGTGATCGTAGACACATTTGTGCTAATGGACTATAGGAGAAGAGAAAAGAAAGCGGAAATTTAGAAAACTACCAGGACCTCTCCAGAGTGCGAATTAGACATACAGTATATGAATTTTGCTGATATTATGTTTAATGTTTCCGATGGTCACTACGTCAGGTTTTGTCTTCAATTGTAACAAAAATGGTTTTGATCGGCTCTCTTCTAAGCGAAAAAGGCTTTTTTGGTGCAAAATATTGTGCAGTTTTAACTGTGAAATAACTTTCTACCTAGAACAAAATGGGGGAAGATTAATAATGGCAACTTTGATAAATTGTATTTCAGAAAATGAAAATTATAGAAATATATTAACTAAATATGGGAAGAAAGCGAAAATAGTCGTGAGATTAAAAGAAAGTGATAATATAACAGGAGCACGCGCAGAGGGCATCTTAAAAGGAATACGGACTAGCTTGTAACTGCAGTCTAAAAGAAGAGTTTTAATAAACAAAATATCCATAAAACAATATTGGGGTGGAGGCTGAACGAAAGCAGAACTGATGCAGATGTCAATATTGTCATATATTCGAAGAACATATGGAAGTAGACGTGATTGGGTTGGAGACAGTGATTCACTGGAAGTTGTGCAAATGGCTTAGGCTTCATCAGGCAGAATAAATTATGAGGATAAATCAGAAGTTGCCAATTAAAAGAGGAAAAATAGGAGATTTTGATACTTGAAACATACTTAAATAGCTATAGTCAAACCTGGAAGGGAGGAGAGAAAGTTCTGTCAACAAGTGAACACGTTTGTTTTTGTAGTGGCGCCTTGAAGGGGAAAACCAATAAAAAATAACAAGACTTTGCCCAAGAGCTGCTAAAATGGTAAGATATAAGTATTATGGTTATGTTTATGATCATTTGTGCCCAATAATGGTCCAAAACGTTTAATACAGATCCGAAGATTTGAAACAATCTAGATTGAAATGATGATAAAACCAGGGGGAATACTGAGAAGAATGCTTACGGGCTGTGAATATACTATTATTTCGTCCCTCTTGCCAACTACACTGGTGCGTCCTGGATATGACGAAAAAAATGGATCCGCGTCCTGGGTAAGACGATAAACTGCATCCGCGTCCTGGGTATGACGATAAACTGCATCCGCTTCCTGGGTAAGACGATAAACTGCATCCACGTCCTGAGTAAGACGATAAGCTACGGCCAACAGCAAGGCCTCTAACTAGGAGGAGGAGCGTGGAAACACCTCTTGGTTGCTGATGTGCCGAGGTCCACCATGACCCGCGGTGGTGGCACCTGTTGGCGTCCCAGTTTTGGATAGGTGGTTGACCCCACAACCTGACTATAAAAGTGTAAAAATAGATTTTAATACCAGGAATACTCTGTAAAAGAAAATTAGTATCAGCAATAAAAATCTTGTCAGCATTGAGGTTAATATGCAACAAAACAAAACAAACCAAACTATAGAAATTTAAAAAAAAATTATTGCCAGCTATATATTTTTTGGAAAAAAATATTACCAGCTATACATTTTTGAAAAAATTACCAGTTATATATTTCTGAAAAAATTATCAGCTATACATTTTTAAAAAATTACTAGTTACATATTTCTGAAAAAATTATCAGGTATACATTTATGAAAAAATACCAGTTATACAATTCTGAAAATATTACCAGCTATACATTTTTGAAAAACTTACCAGGAATACATTTCTGAAAAATTATGAGCTATACATTTTTGAAAACATTACCAGTTAGAAATTTTCAAAATATTAGAGGTTATATATTTCTATATTATCAGCTACATATTATTGAAAAAATTAAGTTATACATTTCTGTAAAAATTATCAGCTATATATTTTGAAAAAATAACCAGTTATACATTTCTGAAACAATTATCACCTATACATTTTTGAAAAAATTACCAGTTATATATTGCTGTAAAAGTATCAGCTATACATTTTGAAAAAATAACCAGTAACACATTTCTCAATTATCAGCTATATATTTTTGAGAAAAATACCAGTTATACATTTTTCACATATTGTGAAAAATGTATAACTGGTATTTTTCTCAAAAAAAAAAATACAGGTATACATTACTGAAAAAATTATCAGCTATACATTTTGAAAACTTACCAGTTATACATTTCTGAAATAATTACGAGCTATATATTTTTGAAAAAATTACCAGTTATAAATTTTTGAAAATATTACCAGTTATACATTTCTGAAAAAATTACGTGTTATACATTTCTAAAAAATTACCAGTTACACATTTGTGAAGAAATTATCAGCCGTACATTTTTGAAAAAATTACCAGTTATAAAAAATTACCGGTTATACATTTCTGAAAATATAAACAGTTATACATTTCTAAAATATTATCAGCTCTAGATTTTTTAAAAATTACGAGTTATACATTTCTGAAAATATTACCAGTTATGCATTTCTGAAAAAACTATCAGCTATAATTTTTGAAAGAATTATCAACTATAAATTTTTTAAAAAATTACCAGTTATACATTTCTGTAAAAATTATGAGTTATACATTTTGAAAAATAACCAGTTATATTTTTCTCAAATATTATCAGATATACAGTTTTGAAAAAACTACCCAATTATACATTTCTGAAATGAGCTATATATTTCTGAAAAAATTACCAGTTATAAATTTCTGAAAATATTACCAGTTATACATTTCTGAAAAAATTACCTGTTCTACATTTCTGAAAAACTTCCAGTTATATATTTCTGAAGAAATTATCAGCCATATATTTTTTAAAAAAATTACCAGTGATAAATTTCTGAAAAACATATCAGCTATACATTTTGAAAAAATTGCCGGTTTTACATTTCTGAAGATATAACCAGTTATACATTTCTCAAATATTATCAGCTCTACATTTTTGAAAAACTTACGAGTTATACATTTCTGAAAAAATTAACAGCTATACATTTTGAAAAAATTACCAGTTATACATTTCTCAATATATAACCAGTTATACATTTCTCAAATATTATCAGCTATATATTTTTGAAAATATTATCAGTTATATATTTCTGAAAAAATTATTAGGTATACATTTGTGAAAAAATTTATAGAATTCTGAAAATATTAACAGCAATACATTTCGGAAAAACTTACCAATTATACATTTCTGAAAAAATTATGAGCTATACATATTTCAAAAAAATTATCAGTTATACTTTTTTCAAAAATTATCAGCTATACATTTTCGAAAATATTACCAGCTATACATTTCTAAAAATATTACCATCTATTTATTTCTGAAAAATTATCAGCTACAACATCTTTGAAAAAATTACCTGTTATACATTTCTGAAAATATTACCAGTCATACATTTGAGAAACAATTATCAGCTATACATTTCTGTAAAAATTGAAAAAATTACCAGTTATATATTTCTGTAAAAATTATCAGCTATATATTTTGATAAAATTACCGGTTATACATTTCTGAAAATATTGCCAGTTATGCATTTCTGAAAAAATTATGAGCTATATATTTTGAAAAATAACCAGTTATACATTTCAGAAAATATTACCAGCCATACATTTCAGCAACAATCATCATCTATACATTTCTGAAAAAAATATCAGCTATTCATTTTTGAAAAAAATACCAGTTATGCATTCCTGAAAAATTATCAGCTATAATTTGAAAAAAAAATTATCAGATATAAATTTTTGAAGAATTAACAGTTATACATTTCTGTAAAAATTATGTGCTATACATTTTGAAAAATAACCAGTTATATATTTCTCAAATATTTTCAGCTATACAGTTTTGAAAAAATTACCAGTTATACATTTCTGAAAAAATTATCCGCTATACAGTTTTGAAAAAATTACCAGTTATACATTTCTGAAAAAATTATCCGCTATACAGTTTTGAAAAAATTACCAGTTATACATTTCTGAAAAAATTATCCGCTATACAGTTTTGAAAAAATTACCAGTTATACATTTCTGAAAAAATTATCCGCTATACAGTTTTGAAAAAATTACCAGTTATACATTTCTGAAGAAATTATCAGCCATACATTTTTGAAAAAATTATCAGTTATATATTTCTGAATAAATTATCAGCTATATATTTTGATAAATTACTGGTTATACATTTCTGAAAATATGACCAGTTATACATTTTTCAAATATTATCAGCTCTACATTTTTCCCAAACTTACCAGTTATACATTTCTGAAAAAAAATTAACGGCTATAAAGTTTTCAAAAAATAGCCATGTATACATTTCTGGAAATATTAATAGTCATAAGTATCAGTTTTACATTTATTTGAAAATATTATCAGCTATACATTTGTGAAAAAATTACCAGTTATATAATTCTGAAAATATTAACAGCTATACATTTCGGAAAAACTTACCAATTATACATTTCTGAAAAAAATTATGAGCTATACATTTTTGAAAAAATTACCAGTTATGAATTTTTGAAATTATTACTTGTTATATATTTCTGAAAAAATTATCTGTTAATTATTTCAGAAAAAATTACCAGTTATACATTTCTGAAAAAATCATCAGCTATACATTTTCGAAAAATATACCAGTTATACATTTCTGAAAAGATTACCAGTCATACATTTCAGAAACAATTATCAGCTATCCATTTCTGAAAAAAATTATCAGCTGTACATTTTTGAAAAAATTACCAGATATATATTTCTGTAAAAATTATCAGCTATATATTTTGAAAAAAATTACCAGTTATACACTTCTGTAAATATTACCGGTTATACATTTCTGAAAAAATTACCAGTTATACATTTTTTTAAAAATACCAGTTATATATTTCTGAAAATATTATCAGCTATACATTTATGAAATATCGCCAGTTATACGTTTTTGAAAAAATTGCTATTTATACATTTTTGAAATAATTATCCGCAGTATATTTTGAAAAAACATACATGTCTGAAAAAATAACAACTATACATTTTTGAAAAAATTACCAGTTATATATTTCTGATATATTATCAGCTATGCATTTTTGTAAAAATTACCAGTGATACAGTTCTGAAAAAATTATCAGCTATACATTTTCGAAAGATTAAGTTTTACATTTCTGAAAAAATTATCCGGTATATATTTTTGAAAAAATTACCAGTTATATATTTCTGAAATATTATCAGCTATACATTTTTGTAAAAGTTACCAGTGATACAGTTCTGAAAAAATTATCGGCTATACATTTTCGAAAGATTAAGTTTTACATTTCTGAAAAAATTATCTGGTATATATTTTTGAAAAAATTACCATTTATACATTTCTGAAAAATTTATCAGCTCTACATTTTGAAAAAATGAACGGTTCTACATTTCTGAAAATATTACCGGTTTTACAATTGTGAAAAAAATGATCAACTATACCTTTCTGAAAAAATTACCAGGTATACATTTCTGAAAATATTAGCTATAAATTTAGAAAAAATTACCAGTTATACATTTCTCAAAAAATACCAGTTATACATTCCCGAAAAAATTATCAGCTATACATTTTTGAAAAAATTACCAGTTATTCATTTGTGAAAAATTATCAGCTATACATTTCTGAAAAATGATCAGCTATGAATATTTGAAAAAAATACCAGGTATATATTTCTGCATAAATTATCAGCTATACATTTCGATAAAAATAGCCAGTTATATGTTTCTTAAAAAAATATCAGCTATACATTTTTGAAAAAATTACTAGTTATACTTTTCTAAAATACATTTCTGTTATTCATTTCAGAAAAAATTATCAATTATACATTTTGAAAAATTACCAGCTATACATTTTTGAAAAATTACCAGTTATACATTTCAAAATATTATCAGGTATACATTTTTGAAAAAATTATCAGCTATACATTTCTGAAAAAATTATCAAATATACATTTTGAGAAAATTAACATTTGTACATTTCTGAAAATATTACCAGTCATACATTTTTGAAAATATTATCAGCTATACATTTTTGACAATATTACCTGTTATACATTTTTTAAAAATTACAAGTTATACATTTCTGAAATATTATCAGCTATACATTTTTGAAAAAATTAACTGTTATACATTTCTTAAAAAATTAACACCTATACATTTTTGAAAAAATTACCAGTAATACATTTCTGGAAAATTATCAGCTATACATTTTTGAAAACATTACCAGTTATACATTTCTGAAAAAAATATCAGCTATACATTTTTGAAAAAAAAAACCGAAAGTTTGTCAGCATTAAATAACCTACTGTGCTTGATATGCCCTAAACCAAAATAAACCAATCCAAACCAAACCATTCTACTCTGGTGAGGAAGTATGACAATTGCAGCACCAACAACTACACTGATCAACACAAGTTCTGGTGCCAAGCAACAAAACACATTTTTAGCTAATTTTCTGCTGCTGATTCCGAAAATTCTTCAGTTTTCAGGGTTAGCTACCGTTTTTGCTTTACTGAAATTGCCCATTTTTTGGAAAAAAGATCAATTTACGATTTTAGCTGATCACAAGTTTAAATTAATAAAGGTCGTAGAAACCCATCAATTATTCATATCTTCCGAGAAATTCATGTCAGTTATCTGAAATAAACTATGTTTATAAGAAAAAAATGTTTTAGAGTCAAAAATCTTAAAATAGAAGTACTGAAGTTTTCCAATTTATCGCTAAAATTCAAATTAACTGATAAACTTTATCAGTAATACACTTTAGTAAACCTAATTAATTAAGGTGACATCAAAAGAATGAAATCCTGAAATCTTTTGTTTGGTATTCATAAATTTATCCCATCTTTTTTTTATCCCTTTTTATTTCTGGAAGGAAACCAAGCCCATTGAGAGCATTTTCACAGTTGGAAAGAAACTGCAACTAAAGTCAACCTAATTGAATGCACTTATTCCATTGTACATGCTACTGCTGGAATATCAAAAGAGACTTAAATTACATTGAACATGACAGATAATCAAGAAAGAGGAACTTTTTACCATAGTTTTTATGTTCATGAAGGTTTTATTTTTGCTGATAGTTTATTAAATAATTTAATGAAAATACTTGTTGGTCTTGGTATATTTAATCGTGTTATTTTTAAAGACTTAGGATCTAATTGCTATTGCCAAAATTGTATTTCTCAATAAACAGGCGAATATTTGTTGGTTTAAATAAGAACTGAGAGGTTTCTACGATTTTATTTGTAGAAATATTGCCATCAGTCAATATCATATATACAGAAAACAAATGAAAAGAAAAGCTAAATTTTTCCAAAAATAAGGCATTTTCTGTACAGCAAACAACGGTAGCTAACCAAGAAAAAGTCAAGGTCATTTTCACATTCAGCGCCGTCAAATTGACTAAAAAAGATATTTGGTGTCTCGACACCATTTCAATTTTTTTTCTGTTGAACACTGTAATTGATTAGTTTATCGGTTTTCTACGGCTTATCAACATTTTAAGGTTATTTAAAGCGAGAAAATATTGTTATATTGTAAGAATTTTGTATCTGCCTATATTTCTGAGATAAGGTATTATATACACTCTTTACATTGGCGGACTATCGTCCTCATCTTTGTTACCATATTTATCACAACGTTTCGCGAGTGTATCAGCGAGCGAAATAAAAGGTTCAGTTCGACATTCCAAACGCCTAAAGAAGGCCGGAGCGTACAACGATCGAAACGTTGTGATAAATATGGCAACAAAAATGAGGACGATAATCTGAACAATGTAAATAGTGTAAGAATTGTTTTAGATTAAAATGGTTTAGTGATACAAGTATTACTAAGTAATCCATGACTTGGAGAAGATAAGGTGGATTCATGCCTTTCCCGTCTGTATTTGCGTTTTAGTAAATATAATGTATCCAACGGTAATTGGGACTCGGCTCCCGGTTAACAATTCCGACCCATTATTTTTTAGACGAGCCGCACATCCAAGCTTACTGCACATGTTATTCACAAGCTATCACCCATCTAGGTACTGACTAAGTTTGACATTGCTTAATTCCGGTGATCCTACGGAGCCCGATGTTTCAGCATGATGTGGCTTACGGCCACAGCATGCTGTAACATGAGTGCATATCCGTGAAAGAATAACAGTAAAAGAATTAAGGGAAAACAAGTTTCATTAAGTTGAAGGAGAGGGAAGAAACGCCTAACACACATAGACTGACAAAAGAGACAAAAACGCCTAACACACATAGATTGACAAAAGAGACAAAAAATGATGGAATTCACTCTCAGTAAAAAGAAAAGCAAAATGATGAGAAACTAAAAAGACAAAAGTGAATAGAATTGATTCTGAATCAGAATGAATTAAATTTGTATTTAGAGATGAATGAAATAAAAAAAAAATCTATAAATCTTCGTAGAGAAATCTAACGAACAAACCTTAAAAAAATACTGCAAATCTCTGCCTGGAGAATTGATTGTAAAACAGATTAAGAACTGAAACGTGTGCGCTGGATGGGAGTAATGAGGAAACCTGAAGACATGAGCCTTTCGAGAAGTGTAATCTGTAATACTGAGTCTCAATAACAAAAACATTTGTAAATACATTAAGTTACATTTTGGAACAGTGGAAAGTGTCAAATAATCAGATAAATAAAATACTGGCCCATGAAGCGAGTGGAAAGATTTCGAATCTGGTTGTTTGATAAATTTTATTGTACAACAGTCACGAGCAAATCGTTAAATGCATTTTGACTGAAGACCATTTATTTGGACATTGTGAGATCTGATCGTGGAGAGAAAACAGAAATAATCTTTATAGTGTCAGAACATGAACAAGTGTTAGGCCATCAAGAATTGATGTTATTTTAAAAATCAAATCCCTGCCTCCGTACCGTATATAACAGTGTGACTTCATTTAATGAGGGAAGGCAACAGAATGCACTGTATATTTTGTAAGAGAGTGTAACGAAAGCGACAGTACAGGGTGCGATGGATAAATTGTCGTCTAAACGATGCTAAAATGAAAATAACACTGGCGTCTCATTTTTACAACGATAAAAGGTGCGATGTATAAATTGTCGTCTAAATGCCGCCAAAATGAAGATAACACTGGCGTCTCATTTTAACAGAGATAAAAGGTGCGATGGATGAATTGTCGTCTAAATGCCGCCAAAATGAAGATAACACTGACATCTCATTTTAACAGAAATAAAAGGTGCGATGGATGAATTGTCGTCTAAATGCCGCCAAAATGAAGATAACACTGACATCTCATTTAATCGATATATTTGCTAAAACTACTCAAAGATATCTTGAAATATTAATGAGTAAATTTATTCAATCGCCAACAGCTTTAACCGCCTCCTCTAGAGGACTTCGGAATCTCCCGAAACTCTTCTGGACGGTCTCCTTATTTAAGTTGGTTAATGCTGCCATAATCCTTGCTTCCAGTTCATCTTTGGTTTTACAAGAAAATTTCTTGGTCTCTCGATCAACTGCGACCCACAAATAATAATGAAGGGGGTTGCAGTCAGGGGGGTTAGGTGGCCAGATGCAAAGGATGATGTGGTGGCAGAAATTGTCTGACAGTCATGATTGAGTTCTCTTGGTACAGAGTCCTGTTGCCAAATATAGAGTCTTCCAAACTCCTGGCCCAGAGCAGCACTACCGCCTCAAGGTACTTGATGTAGGCCTCCGTGTAAGGCCCCCACCAACAAATCTGGAAGTTCTTTTCTTATCAGAACTATCAGAGTGAGTTTTCGAGCTGTCATACCTTCGTAATTACCATTAGAGTCATCCAAATCTTTTCGAATCCTCTGCAATGTCCTCAGATAGACACTTCAACACTCTGAAATGCACCAATGCCAAGATGTACAGCATACTGTTTCCAGATTTCTGGAGGAGTGAATTGCGTCATGGTGCTCTTTTTCTCACAGACAGTGTCGAACTGACACTACTGTGCGGTTGACAAAATAAAAAAAAAACAAACCATGCGCATGCGTGAAATTAAAATATAAAATGGTGACAATTTACCTATCGCACACTGTATTTGGTCTGTTTAGTTAATTGCCTTATAGAAAATCCCAAATCGGAAAATGTTAGATTCATCTAATTATTCATTTGGTTCGCAATGATTCGCAAGAAAGCAATTTTCCTTAATTACAGTTTTTCGTTTATAATGCATACATTTAAATATTTTGCGGTTATATAATTAACTGTAATTTATATCACGTGACTCAGCCCGTCTACCTTGCTAAAAAAATTCTCTTCGATATGTAGAAGAACATCCTTAAAAAAGACCACTATACCATTCAAATCAGTAAGTATATATAACTCTTTGCAGACTCTCTTCAATAATAGTTTAAACGAGACTAATTCAATGTTTAACACCATTAACGCGAATAGACCTAAGAGTGTCAAGTTAGAAGAATTAAGGGGTACTATCTGATTATAGAAATAGCTGACATTGATGAAAATGTCAGACGAACAGTGTTATATATTAGTCATCATTTTTATCCGAACACACACACACACACACACGCACACACACACACACACACACACACGGACACATGGACACACGCGCACGCACACAAACACATACACAAACACATATATTGGTTGATTAAAAATTTCCGAAATATATAGGGACATTTTTTCTTTTGTTTTACGGCATATCAACCTCAATGGGTTATTTAATGCTGACAAGATTATTTCTGGTAACATTTATTTTCAAAAAAGTATTGCTGGTAATATTTTTTCTTCAAAAATGTATTGCTGGTAATATTTTTTTTCAAAAATCTATTGCTGGTAATATTTTTCTCTTCAAAAATGTATTGCTGGTAATATTTAGTCGAAGAATATGAAAATGATCAAAATTCAGCTTGATACTGACCTATCTTCCTCTGCAATATGAGCTCAACACTGATATTTTTGAGGACCCATTATCCTTTTTTGCTTGAACGAAATTATAAATGCAGCTTCTATCCAACTTGACCCTATCCATATCAATGGAGATGACAACGAAATTGACTACGACAAACATGATGGGGATCAAGAAACAAAATTACATTTTATTTGAATTCCCTGAAGTCAGAAGGAATTAAACATTTGAGAAACAATAGAAGTTACAAATAATCTTGAACATTATCGAGCGATGCTTCAGTGGTTGGGTAATAATTGATTTGAATTAGTTCTCAGAAAAGTGGTATAAGGTCATTGAAAGACACAAATACTTGGGAGACTCAGTACTGATGCTATGAATTTACGCGGAATTTTCCGGTTTCGTTCCCAAGCTCATCAGGGTCGACTGGGAACAGATTAATAATGTATTGCAATGATATATTTACTCCCACAAACACCCAGCATACAATTAAAACATTAAAAATTGAAATGATTAATGGTATGAGGGAAGACTAAAATCAAAACAACGCGAATTTGTGCAGCGAAAAGAGGAAATTCTATGAATGCCTATAAGAAACAAATTATATCTTTTCCTAACAATATTTCGTTTTTGTACCTCTAACAATTTATTTAAATAAAAAATTAAATTAAAAACCTCGAGAAATTTTGATCGATCTTGACTGAACGCGCCCACACATGCATGCGCATACAGACAGACAAACACGCACACGCACGCACATATATATATATATTCAACGTCATCACTTCATAAGACACCGAGGGTGTTGAAACAAAATGGCTATTTTTGTAGTGATTTTATAACATATTTATGTTATAAATTTAAAAAAAAATAAATAATTATATATATATATATATATATATATATATATATATATATATATATATGTTCAATCACATTACATTTGTCGCAATCGTCAGTGATGCTTTGCCTATGTTCCGGTTTAACATGGCATGAGAAAATAACTCACCCACCTCCACCCTCTGAGCTTACTTTTCTATTTAGCATAGAGCTGACATTTAATTGGTTAATCAAGACACACCCACAAGTTTATTTTTTAATTCTTACCGTATGTTTCGTCTAGCTTTAACTTTCGGAAAAGAGGTAACATTTTGTTTTTAAATTTTCTTAAAATTTTTTGCACGTTCCGAAAATTGTTCCTAACCGTCATTAATAGCAGACATTCAAAAAACATCTTTCGGTCGACAAACAAGTATTTCGTCTTCGAGTTTTTGATTCTATAAGGAAAAAAAACACATGCCTGATGATGAATAGAGGACTATTCGTAAGTACTAGCATTTTAACATCAAATAAATTGAAAACTAATGACATCTATGGTTTCGACAAGGATCACTTCACTCTATGGATTAACAGTATTTTAATGCATATATTATGCCTCTAGTGACGGATGTCACCATTAATCGCATTAATATTTCTGATAGATTCTATGTGTGATTATTTCTTTGTATGTAAATTATATGCTGCCTAATGTTTTATGTTTATATATATATATATATATATATATATATATATATATATATATATATATATATATATATTAATTAATTTTCAAGGGCGTTTGTTTTTCGGTGTTTTTAATTTCTCCTCAAGTTTGTCTGTTTAAGATCTAGCTTTTATGCTGTTTGGATAGTAGTAGCGTTTATTTTGATGTTCGCGAGTGGAGCGTGACTTAAATTCGAGTTGGTGTCTATTTAAAAAAAAACCTTCAACACACTATTTCGGCTGCTGAATGAGGTGAGAATTATGTTGGGTGCCAGATGTTTTATGTAAAGAGCCTCTCTCACAATGAGGTGTTTTCGGTAACGGGACCTACATAGGATACTGGTATTATCGACCAGAATCTCCTTTAACGGTTTTTGTAAATTGTGGGTACCTAAGTGCATTTTTATGTTCTATATATAACCGTTTTTATTTAATTACCATTTACACACTGTTTCATGTATAGCAGCTTACAGTCCAGTCACACTGAAAACGCAGGTTCTCGTTCGATCGCCAAAGTGTTAAGCGGTGTCGAGCCAGATCAGTGAGGGAAGACCGGGTAGTTTAAGCAACATACTACAATTCTAAATTGATTTTTCTTTAAATAATTCATAAAGGGTTGATAATCCGTAAAAAACAAAATCAATTATACGTACCATTTCTTCAAAATATGTTTTTTTTTAGTTTTCTTTTCATGTTTCTCAGCGTGTAATAGTTTCTTGGTCTATGAAATCATTAACCTTCTCGAATTCTGCGATTTTCTTTTTCTCTTCCACACACAGATTGTAATTTCTCCCTCTTCCTTCCTATTTCTCCTTTTCTATTTGTTATTCTATTTACGGTGTTTTTCTTTCACTTTCATTTCCGAATCGAATAAAAAAATACGGAAAGAAATTAATTCGAACGGTCCGTGGAATGACGCATTCTTTTTGAAAAAGGTGAAATCTTTAAGTGAATTAAAAGATTTTAGAAATATTTAAAATTGAGCACGTTTATCCGACAAGCTCATTCACTTTTCATGTCTGTGTTGTATGTGACACTTCAGTTCCGCTAGTGACATGCATACACGTTCACATATTGTGCAACAGCGAGGATCTTGGCACACAGCAGCGGAAACATTTGATGACGTTTTTGTTTGTCTTTGAAGCGGCCAATAGGAGGGGTTTCAAAATTTCTGACACTAAAATCTCCAGTTATTCAGAGCAACTCGCTCGAAGTTAGTATGAGAAACATTGATGGCTACTTTTCAGCTTGTCTTTATACCCGAGCCACTCTCAGCCAACATTTATTTCTTCACTGTCAAGCTGGCTATACATGAGGACCTTAATTATTCTGTGGTCACTCATACTTGCAACGTGACCAACCCAGCGAAATTGTGACTGCATCATGAACGTTTAAATGTTGCATTTTGCGAGAAGATCGGCATTGGACACGCTGATGTATTATAAAATTGAAACATCCTGAATATTTTTCCAGGTATCCCCAACCTTTACATGAGACAGATCAGGCTGAAAATGGAGTAATGTTGTCATATATGGGCAGGATCTTCCCAGTCTCGACAGAGTTCAAAAGCATCGTCCACAAGGACGACGAATTAATTTCCACCCTGTAATGACTTTCTCGTAGACGAAACGTTGTAAGTCTCTCACTGCTCTATCACTATTTCGATAAAAAGGATTCAAAAGAAACTACATTCACGGTTAAAACTCGCCATGCCACGCACACTATAGCGAACTATTCTCTTTCCCTTTTTATTCTGTTGTAAGTTCCATTCGAGTAGTTTCTTTCCACGGATCTGTGATTTATGGAACCGATACCCAAGTAGATGGCTTCCAGATCCCTACAATCTTAACGACAATCTTTAACCGTTATCTTACCTATGTACCCCCATTATCTTTGCCTCTTACTCTTTAATCCTCGTCCACGAGTGGCCTTTGAGCCTTGTAAAGGGTGAACATCATTGTAAAAAATCTATGAATGCCTGGCTAGAGGCATGCCTAACTGTAGTTTTGCATGTCAAACAGTGAGCGATATATAGTCATGTCTTTCATTGGTAGCTTTACAGCGCGTCCACATAGAATCACCATCAACATAGCGCGCTCTATAATTTACCTTTCCATACACAGCAAACTTTAAAAATGTTTTGGAAGTTTCTCACATTCAAAATTGAAAAATGATCCATATTTTCCGACAGATTGCATTACAATTTATCAAATAAAATGTCTACATTTACCTTCATAAAGTTTCTCAAGGGACAAAACGCGTTGGTACTGAGGTGAGACACTCTCTGTATCCGGATCAAAGAGTGCATTCAAAGTTCGGACGCATGTCCGAATATCCTGTCGGAGAGCATATTCTCATTATTAAGTTGTCTCGGGTTTATATCCCAGTAGACGTAATATACACTGTTTAAAATAATAAAGAAAGAAACGAAATATAAATTATTTCAGTCACAAGTATCACTAAAAACAATGTGTGAAGTAATAAAAACGACGGATCCATTAATTCTTTAGAAATTGCTTTGTTTACGTGTCGGATACGAAATCGAGCAAATATGGGCCTTCGAGTAAATCTCACCGTTTGATACTTTGAGCTTCATTCACTAGAATTCATTAATTATTCATTAGAATTGGTTATAATTTCGACATTTGAAGAGTTATATGGGAGTATATATTATGGGAATATGGTTGAGAATTAAGTTAAACGAATATTATGGAAATTTGAATTTGTTTTTATATCGACATTTTAACACTAATTCATTACTCTAATCCAGTAGTTGGCTTTGATTATTGTATTTTCTTATTCTATTGTTCTCTTATAAACATAAGTCACACCTATCCCTAAAGCAATTAGGAGTAACTTTTTAATACACGCTGTTTAAAATAATAAAGAAAGAAACAAAAATAAGTTATTTCAAACATTAGTATCATTAAAAACAATGACGGATCCATTAATACTTTAGAAATTGCTTTGTTTACGCATCAGATACAAAATCGAGCAAATATGGGCGTTCGAGTGAATGTAAATGAGGAGGTGGGCATTGCTTAAAAGGTTAACCAGAACATGACTAGGTTGTGGTGCTCTCTATCACTGAGTGGTCTCAAGCACATTGGATCAAACGGTGATTCCTCCTTTAAGGGGCGACGCATGATTGAACCCTGTTGGAGAATATACGTTTTTAAAAACATCTTCGAACGTCAAGGCCAGTAGACGTAGCACATAATCTTTCAAATAATAAAAAAAAACGAGACGTTTATTTCAAATACGGGTATCCACTAAAATAACGTTTGAAGTAATGAGTGAGGTTGTGTGATGATAACGGAAATGACGTGAAATAGCTATCGGCATATAAACATGGATATTTATACATTTTTATAAAGAATACGCGAAGATATGTAGTTCTTAAGTCACAGTTTCACCCCGCCTATATACATTATCTATCTGCATTGTATAACTGCAGTATATGTGAATGTGCTTTCTATTTGTCTACGCATAAAGCGTATGCATCTGCATTTATATTGAATTAGAATCGAGGTCATGTAGAGAAGCAAATAAAATATCACATGTGTGGATTTTGCAGCATTAATTATATTGTAACGAATGAATTCTTGTTCTTGTCTTCTTATAACGGCATTCACCCGAGGTGGGTTGAGCCGGCTTGAGTTGCATGGGAATTTGGAATTCACAAGCGGTCCCCAACCGAATGTATAGCACATGAGATTTGATTATAGTGGTGAAGGTTTCGTGAAGGACCATCCACACTTTTTGAAGGGCCGATTACAGAGACCTGGTGCACTACGTGCCACAAGGTCCCAAAAAACCCTCCGCAGGTTTTGAATTCAGAGTTGTCCTTCTCCTAGACCAGTTGCCATCTAAGGCTATAGAACCCAGTCTGTCCTGCTATTTACCCATAGCTGGAGGGAGAAGAAGAGGATTCACACCTTTCCCAACGGTATTAGCACGTAAGTGAACGTAACAAATGAATTAATGTGATGGAATTCTCTTTTGTTGTTCACCCTCGGTAATACGATTCTTAAACAGTGTGACATGACTTTTACTGGATTGTGTGAAATGTTTATTTCTATTGCTCCAAATACAACATAACCTCCTGCTGCTTTTCATCAAATCGGCCCCATCGAAGGAAAAGTGTATGAATTTAGATGGTTGAATGCAACGTGGCTGAAGTTAAGGCCACTCGAAACATAATAAGCATGAAAAAATGGAAAAGTAAAAATATCCCAAGATGATAAATCAAGAGATATTTATGAAATCTTCTTCTTCACAATTCTTGTCGGCTAAGGACTACTTTCTATTTTTGCTGGCTACAAGGCCCGCAGTCAATTGGATGAATTTAATCTTCAATTCGGTCTACTCTGTAAGAAGGAAAGGAAATTGTAGCGCATTAAACTTACCAAGATAGAGTTTCAAATATAGCAAATAAGAAATTCAAATTCTGTATGGATCGCCAAACGTATATATATATAACACACAAATGCGATTTTATGTATATTGATCGAGTCTTTCAAAATAGTGCGTTGCTTAAGTACATGTCTGATAAAATCGAATTTCAACGATTACCATTACATTCCGAAGGAAACAAAGAAAGACTGTACAACGTTATTTTATTCTATTTGACATATAATTCACATGTATTAGTTTCTAATAGGTAACCGATTTCAGTGATTAATTGAAAACAAAAAAACTTACCTAAAGAAAGTTACTGGTATTGACATTTGCAAAACAACAGATTTTTAAAATGATAGCTGATTGTAAATATCATTCCTTTGCAAAGTTGATTAGTAGAATTCATCGAAAAAAATTCTTTTGCTGCCTTTGATCTTACCAATATTTACTGTAATCAACCAATTGACTATTTACTTTGTTTAACTAAATTGTTATGTGATTTCAAATTTTAAGTTTTCTACTTTTTAAAAGGAAATTTTTTTTCTTGTTTTATTTTCGTAGAAAATAGTATCTGATTGCGATTTATTTAAATTGTGTCTAATTTCAATCACAGCCCGGAATGAAAAATTGGAGAGTCGAGTTCGAATTCCAGTCGGGTTTGTTACACCCACTGACACGCAAATATCCTTGGAGAAGTCATGAATCCAACTTTATGCATCCCAGCTATGAGTCGAAGCACAGGACAGACTAGGTTTTTTAGCCTTATTTGGCAACCAGTCTATCGCAGAAAGAAACGGCAACCTACTGCTGGAATATCTCTGCCTCGTCAGTCATGAATCGTAAGAGACATAACCACCCAATTTTGTATCACATATCACTGACTGATGAAGACTAAAATAAAACCAATTTATTTTTATTCTTTTAATATTACCTAATGACTGTATATTTCCTCCGCTTAAAATAATACCTTTTTATTAAATATGATCCAAACTTTAAAATGTACAGAGAGCGATGAATAAATTGTCGTCGAAATTACGCAAAAATGAAAATTACACTGGCATCTAATTTTATAAGATATATTTACCAACATTACTCAAAATTATCTTGAAATATTAAACAATAGACTTATTCAACAAAATTGACATTAGCTTCAACCACGGTATCCAGAGGACTTTGGAGTGTTCTGCAACTCTTCTGGACGGTTTCCTTGTTTAAGCTGATGAATGCTGCTATAATCCTTGCCTTCAGTTCATCTTTGGTGTTACAAGGAGTTTTCGGTCTCTGGGTCAATTGCACCCCAAACACAATAATCAAGGGGATTGCAGTCTTGGTAGTTTGGTGATTAGATGTAAAGGGTGATGTGGAAATTGTCTGACATGACTTGATTTTCCCGGTAGTTTGGCATGGTGCAGAGTCCTGTTGCTAGACATAGGGTCTTCCAGAATCCATCCACTTGACCCAGAGCAGCGCTACCTCCTCATGGCATTTGATGCAGGCCTCCGTGTTGAGTCCGAGATCCGGTGAGATGATGAATGGAGGCATACCCTCGCAATCACTACTGATCACTCCAATTACCATTATCTATCTCTTTTCCTTTGGGGGATATTTTCACTTGTAACCTTTCAAAAAAAAAAAAAAAAAAAAAGAAAAAGACAACAACAACAACAAAAAAGTAGACAACAACAACAAAACAACTGTCCCTGAGCCGGTACTGGGCAAAGCTTGTGTTTATCT
Source organism: Acanthosepion lycidas (assembly GCA_963932145.1). Taxonomy (NCBI): domain Eukaryota; kingdom Metazoa; phylum Mollusca; class Cephalopoda; order Sepiida; family Sepiidae; genus Acanthosepion; species Acanthosepion lycidas. Next base: position 108,180,147 of record OZ010589.1, on the reverse strand, counting down.
ATTCGTTAAACGATCTAAGACAGTGTCGTGGATGCAGAATAGACTCAAATAATTTAACACTCCAGCACATATGAGCGCTTATAACATCCAGCTCTTTACTAATCCTCTGCTCTGTCCTCAGATTGACACCTAAATATTCTGAGATTTTCGTATTGGGGCATCCGGCGTTAATGCCAAGCGGTAACGCATGCCGTTTCCAAGTTTCTAGCAGAGTGGATTGCATCATGGTGCTGTTTCTCTCACAAAGATGAGCCTTTGACTTTTTAATTCCGTAATTTATTTTGTCCCTCGCTTGCTTAGAGTGACTGAACTCGCTTGCTTAGAGTGACTGAACCTCTTGACTCTGATTATCTCCTTAGAATACAGTGGACACTCTTATTTAACTGTAGGGTGTACGCTTCTTACTAATATATTTTATTTTAGTCTGAATGATTTCGCTGTACTTTACTTTTGTTATTTTGGTTCATCCCCCTCCCGTCTGATTTCATGTCATATATTTTTAGATATTTTTCTCAAAAAAAAAAAAAAAAAAAAAGAACAAAAATATGTACATGCGCATAAGGTTTGTGTATCATCTCTGTGAATATGCTGTTTATGAAGGATTGAATGATGAGTTCTTGCGATTGATTCAATAATAAAAATGAATCAGATTAGCTACATGTAGAAAGGTCAGTGACGATCAGACATTTACCAATTCCTCTTTTGAGCCTGTTCCCCATGAAAATAAACAGTCTCTGTTTAGTTGAAGAATTCGCAACTTAGAATTACGGCGGATTCCGTGATGACCAAAAAAATGTTCTGAATTACTTCAAAGGTAATAAAATAAGCTCCAATTTTGTTTTTATATAACCCATTTTGGGTCCTTTATCATTGTTCATTTTTGTAAAATTTCTGATATTGAAAATGTTATCTAATTTCTTTTTACTTGCTATTTTCTTATTTTTCTAACCCTCACTTTGACGACTGTAACATCGTTTATCATAAATTAGTCTCTTACGAACAAGAAAATCCTAATCTTTTCATTTGCCTTGCAAGTATCTATTTTTTTTACTATTTTTCTAAGTATTAACATAGATATCTTTTATGGTCGACATATTTTGTCGTGTATTTTCGAATTCGTGTAATATCCACATACAAAATTACACAGATGTAGGCTTTAATAAAGCTTTCTTCAACTGAGAATATAATTTTTGTGTATAGTGCCCTTTAATAGTCCCAGTAAACAGAAATAGCTCTCTCAAAGAGGAGAATAACAAAACAAGAGGAGACCACTCTAGATTATTCATAACACCCTAGTCCACATTGCATCTACTTCATGAATCGGATTTTTTTTACATTTCTTTCTCTATCTCTTTTCCTTTGGGAGATATTTTTACTTGTGACCTTTCACAAAAAACAAAAAACAAAAAAACAAAAAAAAAAACAGCAACAACAAAACCTGAGCTGGTATTGGGCAATGCTTGTGTTCATATATTCGTTAAACTGCCTAAGATCGTGTCGTGGATGCAGAATAGACTGTTTCAAATAATTTTACACTCCAGCACATATGAGCGCTTACTGCCGCTTAGTTTATAAAATCTGACCGGAGTGGTTTCTCCATCTTGATGTATCTGCTATGTAACGGTTAAGCGTAGTTCCAGAAGAAACTATATTGTGTGATTTTGAAATGCAGTTGCTAAACAAAATTAATAAAAGTAGATGGACAGGGTAAAACAAAAAATGAGAATAATAAACTGATTTCCATTCGAAGTTCTTTAAAACTTGCTCACCATCCAAAGAAAATCGAAATTATTTCGATAAGAATAATGCGTATTAAAAGAGGTTTGCTTGAAAATGTTACTTCGACATAACTATTCATTAAGTTCGATTTTCAGACGTAAATTATTTCCGAATATATTTTATACTGGAGAAATGGTCTGGAATTTTTCCTTTTAAGTTGATATTGATTTAAGATCAGCTATTGATTTCTAAAACGGAAAACCAAGACACACTAAAGTGTAATTGCAAGAACCAAAAGAGAGAAACATCTGGGTTCTAATTATGTATTAAATAACTGGCCGTGTTATTAACAACGTGTTTCTTGTCATTGTAGTCAAATACGTGTTTAAACAGCCATTTGTATCTTTAGATTCCAATGATAAAGACATACGGGCAGAAAGAAAGAAAGAAAGTAAAACATTTTGCGTCAATGATAAATGTCTGAGTGTATTGGTCCGCTTCTCTTCTGCATTAGACTAAAATTGTTCTGGCGACTTTAATATAAAAATCAAAGGAATCGTCAACAGAGGTTATTTTTCCTGTTGAAGACGTGAAAGTAAAATCAAGGAAGCTAAATCAGTTTAACAAAAGCAATTTCATTTGTGTCAGTGGCAGCAATGCATTCTGTTAGAAGTCCGTGAATAAGAAGATTATCCTGAAAACATTTCATTAGAAAGATTTCGAAGCTAGATATTTTATTGAAAGATTTCTGAGCACACGAAAATAATCAAATATAAGAAAATTTGATTAAATCGCTGCATTTATTGGGATCAAAAATAAAATGATGCAAAAATAAAATTGTCAAAAAAATGATAATGAATATTTTTTATAAACGAAGAGGGTATTTTGCGTGTCTCGGTAAATCAAGCACCAAAGCTATTTTGTTAGAAATATAAATAGTGTTTTAGAACTAGGAATGTATATATATATATATATATATATATATATATATATATATATATATATATATATATATATATATATATATATATATATAGTGTTGTTCTCCCCTGATTTTTTTACTAAATGTTCTCTTCTCCCATGAAACAAAAGAAAATCTAAAATCCGAAGAAGCTTTGAAAGTTCTTTGAATTTAGCAGTAAGTACTGTCAAGCATCCGTTCAGTATAGTGTTCTGGGGATGCTTTTCTTTTCATGGAACTGGTTTCTTAAAACCTATCGAAAAGACCCTCAGGAGCGAGCAGTACAAGAGAATTTTAGAGTCTTGTCTGCTCCCTTCTGCTGAAAGGGTGTAAATCGACCCCACCAAGCTCATTTCTATGCGGGATAATGCTCCCTGTCACAAAAATTAAATTTGATGAAGGAATACTTTGATGAGAAGCAGGTGAGTGTTATGACATGGCCGCCCCAATCTCCTGACCTCAACCCCATAGAAAACTTAGTGAGCATTATAAAGTACAGGCTCTCGAGAAACCAGTTGAGCAACAAAGAGGATTTGATTAGAATTTCATATCCGAATGGAATTCAGTGCTTGGGATTTGGTGAGATTTGCCAGAACCTAATCAAGTCAATGCCAAAAAGGGTTGAAAAGGTTATTTAAAATAAAGGAGGACCCATAGTTTATTAAATATTTCGAACTATATTACCTATTATAAATAAATTATACCTCTATTATTTTTTATTTAAAGCTGTTCGGTTATGTTTCTATTGATTACTAGTTGCAGGAAATAAGTGAGTCCCTTTTTTGGTACAGAGTTTTTCCCTAAATCTCATTTATATCCAAAATTATAATTATCAATAGAATACTTTAGGGTGAGTGAACATTTTTACTACGTGGTCAGGAAGGGGTCTTTATATTAGTAAGATTAAAATTTACATTTATGCAAAACTAGGTAATCCGCATGGGTAGACCCAAGGAGGATGATATCCAGAGAGCTCAATGTAAAATTCAGAGCAGATATGTTTGAATAAAAACAGAACACTTTAAGGTTCCATGTAATAAGTTATTTCACCACAACCCCTTTAACAGGACTCTGGATCATCAGACTTTACTTCCAAAGGTTGAAATAAAAAAAAAAAAGAAGCTTTTGGAAGTAAAGTCTGATGACCCAGAGCCCTGTTATATATATATATATATATATATATATATATATATATATATATATATATATATATATATATATATATATATTGAAATGCACAAAGTCCGACAATTATTTTAAGACATTTTTATGTTTATACATTCTTTTTACAGATTCAAATATTAAAGTAAATGCCCCGTTTATAATAAACAGTATTAACAACATGTACCGACCTGAATGTCTGAGAAATTGTCATAGAAAATATGCGTCCTCCGACAGGAATCGAACCTGTATCCTATGTCGTTAATGGTGTTTATTATAAACAGAGCATTTATACAAAGTCTTTATTAAATACGAAAGTACTTTCAACTGTATATTCAGTCTTCTTCAGACATGGAAATTATTTTGTTTTTAGTAAAATTCAGGTGGCATCTGAGACACAAAAATATAATGCGAATCGAATTTTTTTTAAATGTGTCATTGATAACGAAGGAATTTATTGATATGTTAGCGAAGGGATTGAGGATTCCAACATAGACGAGGTTACAAAATCTAAAAATGCTATTTTCTTTTTATCGGAATTGGTTACTTTTTTAGTCAAAAACAAAGCTGGTTGTGGTAAAATATTTGGAAAGGTAAAAAAGGAGACCGTCCAATAAAAAAAAAGTAAAACTTGTAATGAAAAAAAAAAAAAGAAATCAGGGAGAAAAATAAGAATATTGATTAGAAAGGTAAACAGGAAAGGAAGTAAATAAAAATAAGACAAAAATGTAAGTGTAGTTTGCAGTTTTGTATACCAAGTTTCATATACAATTTATTGTATGCCTTTAAAGATTATTCAACCGTCCCCCTGATAAAGGAAATGAACACACAAGATAAATCAAGGACATGAAGTCATACACGTGTGACTATCGAAGTACCAGGAACGTAAGTACAAACTGGGAACCTTATACTTTGGAAAAAGACAACTTTTCCAAGCTTTTGTTTACCAGAATTTCTGGCGAGTGGCGATCTACCTGAGTCTGAAGGTGGAACTATCTGAATGATTCCAGACTCAAAACTATTATTAAACAGTATTAATTAAATTTACCGTCCTCGATATTCGAGAATGGTTGCAGAAAATATGCGTCCCCCGACAGAAATTGAATCTGTATTCCGTCATTTAGCCTGATGTGCTGCTAACCGAATCAGCTACGGAGGATATCCGGTTTAGCAAAGATCAAATTACTCCTTATAAACACACACATTCGACGACCTTTCTCGATAATTAACTTATGCTCCGAAATGTAACCTAACAATGTCACCATATTATATATAATGAATTAAATCCATTAAATATTTTTAGTATATTTTCAGTTAAAACCTCATTATTATGTATCCTGGGCTTAAGTGCTATTAATCTATTCAGCCACAGAAGACTTCCGGTTTAGCAAAGATCAAATGACTGAAAATGCTTATAAACACACACATTCAACGACCTTTCTCGATGGTTCATTGCTGCTCCGAAACGTAACCTAACGTAAACAATCACAACATATTATATGTTATGGATTAAACCGGACAAATATTTTCCGTATGTAATACAGGTTCGATTCCTGTCGGATGACACATATTTTCTGCGAAATTCTCCAGTATTCAAACCGGTAAATGAATTTAATGCTATTTAATTAAAAACAGAATATTTACTCAAATATGTTGTATCCATAAGAATAACGTATAAAGAGAAAAAATATTAAAATATTTAGATGACATAAAACGTCGGCTACCTTATGCTCACATTTTGAATTGGTTGGTGGAAAAAGTTCATTAAAATCAAATTGTTAACATCATTTCTGATGAACTATCAGATCCAACTAAATACAGACCATTGTATGAATGGGTAAAGAAAAATAACACAGGTGGTCCATGGCTCATATGGTCCATGGTCCACGTGTTCCATGGTCCACGTGATGCAAACAGGGAAATTCTCACTCTATGAAAGACAACATGTATCCGAAGAGATATACTAGAAGCTTCTTGCAAGAGATACAGATTGGTGAAGATGCATATTCATCATACAGAAAAAGAGTGTCTGAAGGGGGTTGATTTAAAGCAATTGCTGGCAATCAGTATCAGGTTGATAATGGATTGTCTCTTAGTGTCCTTTCCTTCTGAAAATATTTTATGCATGTACGAAGATCGAATTTTCAATTCAGTGAAAGCCATCAAGGATGTATGCAAATATGTCAACAAAGGAGCAGATGCTGCTATGTTCTCCAACAGTAAATTCATCCAGATGCAATCAGTAATTAGCATCAAGTTTGATATATAAATATCAATAAAGCTTTTTGGGGGATATCCAGTTTCCAGATATCCAGCTCTCCAACAATTAGTAGTACATCTAGAAAATGGACAAATAGTTTATTTTACACTTGAATTAGCTGAAGCACAGGCAATGAATCCAAGAGAAGACTTTTTCAAACTCCGTTCAAAGGATCCATTTACCACCAGATATTCAGACACTTCAAATTTGATAGCACACTTGTTCGTGTACATAGAGTGCATCAAAAATCAACAGAAATGTTTTTACTTCGGTTAATTCTGTTGCATGGAGTTTAAGGCCCAGTGTCATTTGAGGACTTTAGGAGAGTCGATGGGATTGTTTACACGACTTAAATGCGATAAAAGAGGGCAACTTGGCAATATTTACATTATTCGGACTACTGTCTTCATCTTTGTCGCCATATTTATTACAACGTTTCGGCAGTTGTACGCATCGGCCTTCTTCAGGTGGTTGGAATGTTGAACTGAACCCTTTATTTCCCTTACTGGGTAGGACTGTTCTAGTTCCACATGCCATGTTTTAATGGAGGTCAGCTATCAGTTATCTCCTGTTAATTCCCCTCTCCAAGTTCTCCACTGCCTTAACTCACACTGTTTGGGCCCTGTTACTGAATCAAACTAACGCCTTTATCCACTGTGCCAATGTCTTTGAGGACATTTGTGTATGAATTTCTGGGTATTATAAACCTAATGGTTTCAGCAATCATTTTTTACCAGTGCTCATATTGCAATTTTTGCTGTTATCAATCATGTTTTTACCAGAGCTCACATTGCAATTTTTTGTTGATATTATTGCTTTTTCTGTCACTCCTTATTACTGGTTCCCATATTGTATTCATTTCTATGCTTGGTCGGCTCAGGAGATTTTTGTGGCCTAGCATATGTGCTGATTCCTTAAGTTAACGAATTTTCCAATGCTGTTCTTTGTCTATGATGTCAACCTGATCCGGCAGAGGGCGGTGATCTCCCTTTTCTCTCCATATATGGTCAGCCACGCCTGATTTTCCCACTTCCCCCTCGTGATACAGCTTTCTGGTGTTCTTGAAGCCTTACCTTAAGGTGGAAGCCTGTCTCGCCTTTATGTTTCTTTTCGCAGCTTGAGGATGATACTCAGTGGGATGCAACACTCTCAAAGGATTCAGTGTGCCATACTTAAAAAAAGCATTAGGTCTCAACTTTGCTATTCTTATTTTCTACATCATAAAGAGTTGAGATATGTTATTTGTGGTAACCTAGGGAAGGTTACGGAATAGAATAATCACAAGAAGTTTGGTAATCGCACAAGAACAACACATAAAAGATTCGCCAGCGGCGCGTCGAAGCTGTAGTCAAAAAAGTCAGGAGAATTCCCCAATCAATCTCCAACTGCAGGATATCTACCAACCGCCCTACGCGGTCAGATGTGGCACAAGGCTGAATTTAATGTAGGGTATCCGAGCCCGTAGGCTCGGCAAAAACTTCCCCCGTACACACCGTATAAAACGTGGTCGGGTAGCTGTTTCCTGAGACGAGACTCTGCCCTTCGGCATAGTCTCGTCTGGGGATCCTCTCTGCCGCTGGGCAGAGAGTTTGACCAGCACAGCTGGAGACGAATCTCCAACTGCAGGATATCTACTAAACACCCCACGAATGGAGTAACCGAACCCGTAGACTCGACCAAAAATTCCCCGTAGACCCCATATAAAACGTGGTCAGGTAGCTGTTTCTCGAGACGAGACTCTGCCCTTCGACATATCCTCGTCTGGGGATCCTCTCTTGAACTGCACAGCCGGAGACAAATCTTCAACTGCAGACCAATATACAGTATTCACTCCTGTAATTATGTGAATGGGTGCTGTGGCCTGTTTAGGGGCCAGAAAGAAAGACACTGAAGAAGAAGGTAGCTTGAAAAAGTGGATTAAAATAACATATATATACAAAGCAAGAATGTTAGTAATAAGCAGTTAGACGTGTACGTCAGAACGGTAGGTTAACACTGCGTCCCCGCTCCCCTACGACTCTACGCTAGGAAGTCTCGCAGTTTGTATTTATGAGAATTGGAAGAGATCATTCGACTGGAGGAGGGTTTACCACAACAATGGGGACATACCCATTATCATCCGTAGGTATGCTACAATAATATTTTTGTAAATTACTGACAAGAAATTTATAGTTCTGCACTGATTGATATTGAAAATCGAATCTTTCCATGGGAGGTGATGGATTACAAAAGTATAGACTTCCACAGACTGTCAGAGGTGCAGCCAACAGATTAACAACAGAATATGCTATGCAAACCTCATACAATCTAAGACAAATGAATATGTTTCAAATCATATTGGAATTCTCAATTATGACCATAAAGTTGCATATTACACCATCACTGAGACAGAAATGAAGTATTTTTTTGATGTAATGAATATGCATACACCTGGGTTCCCCCTCACACTAATATGATTGGCTGGTGTCATTCATATATACAGACTGAAGTGGAGGTACACCTATTGACTATGCCTATTGTCTTCGCCTATTCCCTACGCCTATTGTTTACCACTACGACGAGGACCAGTCCATTACGGTTGCCTGCTACATTGTCCTACTCGGTTACAGTAGTCAACAACCACTTTGTTACTTCGAACAAATATATCCCTTTCCGGGACATATCATTTTTCATAGATGCGCCAGGTGGAAATGGCAACACTTTTGTAACCCCTTTGATACTGGCCAGATTCAGAAAAGGATGCAGAATTACACTTGCTGTAGCATTATCTAGAATGGCTTCCACATTACTTCCAGGAGATACAACTACTGATACTGCATTCAAACTTCTGCTAGATCTTTATACGTACAGAAACAAAGTCTGGAGTAACAAAATAACTGAGATGGCAGAAGTTATAAGACAATGTAACTTGATTGTGTCTGCTGAATTCTCTATGATGCATAAGGGAGCTAGAAGCTACTGATAGAATGTTAAGAGATATACAAACGGTCAGTCTCTAATGGGACGAGTCATCGTACTTATTATCAGCGTTTTCAGGCAAATGCTTCCAGCTATACCAAAAGGAACAAAAGATGATGAGATGCGAACACGTTTGAAATCTAGACTTTGGTAACATGACAAAACCATACAAATTTAAACAAATATGAGTTCTGTTCTGTCTTATTATCGAATGTCTGAAGACTTTCCATAAACTTAACACTGACGAGCACTCTGTTGTAGTCTGACAAACAATTAATTATCAAAACCTTCCTAAACATCAATGAATATTATCAGAATCATGAGTCGTCGAGTAAGAGGTAAATTTTGGTTAAAAAAAAACCCCAAAACCCCAAAAAACAAAATATTACTGTGAACGCTATTAAATTTGAACTTTTTAAAATCCTCCCCAGATAAGTTCTTTGATAGAGTTGTAGATCTTTCCGAGGCAGTGAAATATCCAGTTGAGGTTTTGAACTCATTAGAATTATCTTGACTATCATCTCACAAATGGTGTTGCCCCAATAATGATATTAAGAGATATAGATCCACCAAGTCTCTGTAATAGAACAAAACTTGCAGCTAAGAGAAGGATACCACATCTAATTGAAACAATCATTGTGTCAGAATGTGGTAAAGGAGAAGATGTTTTCATTCCAAGAATACCTTTAATCCCAACTGATGTAACAATTCCTTTCAAGAGATTACATTTTCCAGTGAAACTAAGATTTGCAATGTCCGTAAATAAATCCCAAGGATAGACCTACTCAGTTGCTGGCATACACATAAAAAAAACATGCTTTTCCCAGGGTCAAATTTATGTTGCATGTTCAAGAAGCAAAAATAATCTGTTTGTTTTCCCTCCATCAGGAAAAACAAAAATATACATTGTTTATAAAGAATGTCTTCCATGAAGATGTTTCGATCATTATTCTTATGAATTTGAATTGCTGTTTATATAGTTTACTAACTAAGATAATTAGAAATTTGTATTTGAATTGTTATATTTTCATATTTTTTTATTTAACTTTTCTTCTGCTTTCACAGAATTTGAATTTTTGTGTTTACGTATTAGGATTAGAATATATTTTACGATGATTAGGATTAGAATATATTTTACGATGATTAGGATTAGAATATATTTTACGATGATTAGGATATGGTATTTGAACTGTTATGCTTTCATGATTTTTTTTTTTAATAAATAAGTTTATAAAATGCTTAAAGTTTTATAGAATAAGTTATTTCATCCTGAGCAACACCGGATACTTTTGATAATGTATGTATTTTGGCAGAATTGCGTCATGTGTTATTGAAGACTACGGAACTTTTTCGTTTAATAATCTTCCTTTCGATTTTTTCTTGCTTTCTCGCAAGTTTCTTTGCATTTGGGTCTAAATTGTTGAAAAAAGATCCAAGTCTTTGGTGTTTTGTTAAGCTCTTTCGGGTGTTGCCAAATGTCATTATGGATGTATGTTTTTGGTTTTATGTAGGTTGCTTTTTATTTTATAGGTAATATGTTTTGGGCATACAGTCATGATGACGATTGACAAAAGAAAAAAAAAAAGAAAAAAATGTGGGGGTCGTTATAAGGGTTGTGGGCCTTATTCATATCAATCAATCGAATAAATTTAAATTTAACGTGGATCATTTTCAGTTGCCTGATCCGAGTAAAGCTCACAAACCTTATAACCAGCCATCTTTCTTCTTTTTTTTTCTTTTTTTTTTGTTTGTAAAAAGAGACCGCATTTTGCTTTTAAATCTGAATAAATCGTTGACTCGCCAGTAACTTACAATTGCCTGATGAGATGCGTTGATACGCATCGAAACACGACTGCAACTGTTTATTGTTTTTGAGATGCTTTCAATCTAATATCTTAAAATAAAGAATATTGCTCGGCTTGGTATTGAGTCCTCTTTTAAATTAAATGTTACGAACGTTGGAATTGTACTCTATTCGTTCTCATATTACCTGTATATATATATATATATATATATATATATATATATATGTGTGTGTGTGTGTGTGTGTGCCTGTGTGTGTGTCTCTGTGTGTGTGTGTCGCTGTGTGTGTGTCTCTGTGTGTCTCTGTGTGTGTGTGTCTGTGTATGTGTGTGTATTTAGGCTGCAAATTCTCTTTCAGGCATGTCTGATTGAATAAATTAGGAAAGTTATGTCTGCTTAATATATATATATATATATATATATATATATATATATATATATATGTGTGTGTGTGTGTGTGTGTATATATATATGTGTGTGTGTGTATTTAGGCAGTAATCCTACTTTCATGCACATTTCATTGAATACGACAGACAAGGTGTTTTTATTTAGTTTTTATACAATTTCACATGCGATCTAATAATTTTTTTTTGTTTTCGGATGATAACTTATATAAAAACTGTCCGAATGTCTTTTTTTAATTCGAGCGCTTAATTTACAATTGCCTGATGAGATGCGTTGGTACGCATTGAAACATGACTGCAATTAATATTTGTTACTTTTGCTTTATAAATTATAGATTCCGTTTTACAAGCTGCATTTAATTGGCATCTAATTTTACAGGCTGCACGGAAGGCCCTTTCAAGCGCAGATGGTACAATCACACATCATCTTTTAAGCTACCAAACCTAAGATACTCTAGCAAACTTGCCAGCCACATGTGAAATTTAAAAGAAAAAAATAACAGGGACCCAATCGTAAGGTGGAAAACTTTTAAAAAAGTAAAAACATATAACAATTATACCCGCATTTACAAACTATGCCAATATGAGAAATTAGCAATTATGACATTCTCGGATCCAAAAATCTTTCAAACCAAAAATCAGAAATTTTAAGCCCTTACCCTCACATAAAAAAAGTATTAAGTGAATATGGAGAGGTTTAAAAAAAAAACTAATTCAAAACTACTCAGCCACCTATTAGCTATGCTAGCCTCCCTACTCTTCATAACAACTAAGTTACATATTTACTTTCCCCCTTTACTGTATAAATCTAAAATACAATAGCATTCCTGTTTCTTTCCATTCTATTTCAACCTTCCTTTTCCCTTTCTTTTTCTATATACTCAATGTCCTACTTTGTAATCATGCGACTCTTGTTTTTTTGAAAGATAATTATGTGGCACTCTTTGTGGTTTTTTGAAATAAATCGTTAAAGTGGCCATTTTAAAAGTATCGTCCGAAGAGACCGTCAGGTCGAAACCATGGTCGCGTATTTTAATTGATACCCTGGTTTTTAAAATGAAAAGCTCTACATGTTATATTTATTTTACTTATTTTTTATCACGTGTATTGAGCACTTTAAATTACTGGTTACTGGTCTGATTCAACTCTGACCATTAACCTTTGTATATACGATATAACCTTTATATATACGATTGCGTCCAGCATGAAACAGCCTGTCGCCTCTGAGTGTTGACTTCAGTGTTCACTTTTATATTTATATTTACATACGCTCTATCTCTGACATTGAACACTTTATCCCATAAATATAGCACACCTTAAAACTATATTTCTTTATATATATATATATATATATATATATATATATATATATATATATATATATATATATATATATGAGGAGTCGTTTGGGTTAAAGCTCATAGACTGTAACTTCTGTCATCTGCATTTCATCGCCACTCTTGATACATAATACAAGTATGATTAAACATATGACGATCCCCTGAAAATCCACTAGAGAGAAGAAGAGTCTGAAGACTATATGGAAACACACAAGGGAAATAAAACACATGACAGAAGCCGTACATGTAAAAGTAAACGTATGAAAATCATCAGAAGACACACCAGAAAAAATAAAATGTATGGAGATCATATAAAGACAAAAAGATATCAAGTATATAATGAACATAAAGAAGACACACAAGTGAAAGCAAGTGTATGATGAAGTCAGTTTATACCCACTCGAAGGAATTGGCGTTGCACAATCTTTTCATCATCATTTGTTTCATATTTGGCCCGAATAAATACTGAGAGAAAAATGAATGTTAGGCCTGAGTGCGAAAAAACAAAATAAATGGCTGACATAGTGAGAAGGACTGAAATTGTAAGCGAAAAAAAAAAAAAAGAAAGAAAATAGAGGGAATGAGAGGCATTGAAAGAGGGGGTAAGAGGAGAATCTGATACTGTGTATATATCAAAAAAAAAAAAAAAAAAAGAGAGAGAGAAAAATATCGTCGTCTGGATGGGGAAGGCCATGCAACGTAAAATGTAAACGTGCCTCGTCATCGGGAACTGTTGACACCAGCGGCTGGCAGACAGAATTTTTTTTTTGTTTTTCATACATAATTAGTGTCGGGAAAAAAAAATCAAACACGACAATCCGGCCACATCATAGATTTGAGTGGAGGGGGGCGTGGTATCAGAGAAAGTATTGAAGAACGGACTAGGAAAGATACGAAATTTATTGTTATATTGTGTCAATAACTAGACAAATAGAGGAAACTGACACCCAGAACAGCTACCCTGATGGGCTGACCGTGTGCGCATGCAATGATGTTATCGATTGAAAACTGAACATATGAACATATCCTAAAATACTCATACATATCGACTATAATATTTACTAAGGCACGGTCCTTTTAATCTGCTGCGTATATGAGGAAATCTATTAAATGGCATTTGTATAATCTGTCACAAGGCTCCATTTATTCTATAATGAAATAGATATTACTGAGATATATGAAGTCTGGTATTGAAGAACGGGTGCTTATTGATGGCCAGAAAGACAATTATTGATGCGAAATGCCTACCTACCTAGATATAAACATACATAGATACAACTCTGTATACTTTTCACCGTTTGATCAATCCGTGAGAAACCAGAAATAAGCGATCAGATGTTAACAAGATGTGATCTTCCGTTTTTTCAAGGACGTTACATTAATCATTTCGGTTAATGCAAATAAAGGTGCGGAAAATTAGACACCCTTTTGATGATAAAATTTGGAAAGGCCATTTATTTTTATATATATATAAATATGTTTTCGATCAACATTCTAATTATTTTTTATACTTGATGTAATGAATATGAATACACCTGAGTTTCCCCTCACAGTATTATGATTGGCTGGTGTCAGCCATAAATACAGTCTGATGTGGAGGTACAGAGACGACACCTATTGCCTATTGCCTACCACTACGACGAGGACCAGTCCATTACGGTTACCTGCTAGATTGTCCTACCCGGTTACAGTAGTCAACAATTTTGTTACTTCGAAAAATATATCCTTTTCTGGGACATATCAATACTCTAAAAAATTTAAAAAAATGTTGCTTTCTCATCGTTGAAATGTCTGTGTTAGGATGTTGCAAGCTAAGCAATATCTTCAAATTTATCATTCTCTTCAGAGTAAGAATTTTGTCCACTCTTTACTATTGTTTGCTAGACTAGTTTGTAGTTAATCACATAGAATAGGAATTTCATCTAAGATTTCTAACAATTTAACTAAGAGCAAAAATATTACTTAACCATTTGTAAGAATGCTGTTTATATTGCGTTCAAGAAAATTGATCCTAATTATCGGTTATGTTTCACTTGATAATGTTAAAATTGTCCTTCTCAGCTTTGTCGTTGTCGACAACAAATTTCAGACACCTATATTTCAATATCTGTCTAAATCTTTGAGATGAGGTATTATGATTACTTGCAGTATTTGCATTAATTAGACTGTTATCCTCATCTTTATTGCCATATTCACAACGTTTTGGCTTCTATATCTCTAAGATGAGGTATCAGGATTAATTGCATTATTTACTGATGTAATGAATATGCATACACCTGGGTTCCCCCTTACACTAATATGATTGGCTGGTGTCAGCCATGACTACAGACTGATGTGGAGGTACAGGGACTACGCCTATTGACTACGCCTATTGTCTTCGCCTATTGCCTAGGCCTAATGCCTACCATTACGACGAGGACCAATCCATTAACGTTATCTGCTAGATTGTCCTACTCTGTTACAGTAGTCCAAAACCATTTTGCTACTTCGAACAAACATATCCCTTTCCTGGACATATTTATATTACTCGGACTGTTATCCCCATCTTCATTGCTATATTCACAACGTTTCAGCCGTTATACACTCCGGCCTTCTACAGGTGATTGGAATTTCGAATCGAACCCTTTATTTCATCCGCCAGGTTAGATTGTTCTAGTCCCACGACTCTCTTCCGGCTGTCTAAGTTATTTCCCTTTAGCTCTCCAAGATTTTGGTTCACCACTGCTGTAGCCTGGTATTGAACTCATAATTCTTACGGTCTAGTCACTAGATCTAAGTAACGCCTGTATCCACTGGGAAATTTTTCCTCAAGGACTTTCTTTCAGCTTTTGATTTTGGTTAGATTGAGTGACTATACCCAAAGAGTTGTGAGTTCAACACCAAACCAGAGCAGTGGTAAACCAAAAACTTGGAGGGCTCAGTTAAAGGGGAAAAAAACTGAGACATCCGGAAGAGGCATGGCATGTGAAACTAGAACGATTTACCCCGGTGACCGAAAGAAAGGGTTAGGTTCGAAATTCTAATCACCCGAAGAATGTTAGAGCATATAATGGCCGAAATGTTGTGAATATGTCAATGAAGATGATGATAACACTCTGAGAAAGGTATATAATGCAAGTAGTCATAATACCTCATCTCAAAGATATAGAGGCCGAAATGTTGTGAATATGGCAATGAAGATGAGAATAACAGTCCAAATAATGTAAATAATGCAAGTAGCTTTTATTTCACTCGTGTCCATGTAAACGAGGATATAGCTTAATCGTAAGAATGACAGGTCAGCGTGCGGGCGCACAAAGTTAAAGATTAAGGTGGTCTTATTAAGAGAGAGATGATGAAGTGATGAAGTATTCAGAATGCGGACGCATCCAATGAAATGTGACCTGAATGAACAAACGTGACAAAATCAAAACGAATGCCGATTTTGTCAGACTGAACTAGCGGAGTGCTATATGTTGCAAATTTCAACTTGGGGAAGTTCTGTCCACTTTGGTTAGTTTTCGGAACCTTATCAATCAGGCCACCGACGCTGCACTGTTGAAACGCGGAACACGTTTTAATTGGGCCCGTAGGAACACCATACTACGACATTGAGTTTCTAGGGGCCTAATCAAAACTTGTGTCGCGTTTCAAGAGTGCAGCATCGGTATACTGATCTTTAACTTTGTTTAGTGGGTCCATCCCAAATTAAAGATATATTCTATGTGGAAATAGTCAGAGAGAATTTAACAGCGAAAATTTTTACAAAAGGTTTGGTGAAGTAGAGAGGGAAGTGAAAAGGCAGATAACACGATGTTACATTATGAACGTGACCAAAAGTCGACATGCATCTTTGGGAAGGAAATGACAGCCAGTGAATAAATTAACTAACAAATTGTAAGAGTCATTTCTTTCGGCTTCTGATTTTCAATTTACCATTCTTAACAACAAACAGATTAGTCTTGGGATTTTGTCTGACATGACAGTGACATGTCTCTTTAGTTTATTCAACATAAGATTGAAGATCGGATAGGGATTCGTAAAGTAATAACTTTTTGTAAATAACTGTTTCAAGGACACATGGCACAGTGGATGAAGGCGTTAGTTAGATCCAGTGACAGGACCCAAAGAGTGTGAGTTCAATACCCGGTTAAGGCAGTGCAGAACTTTCAGAGGGAAATTACCAGGAGATAACTGACATCCATTAAATAGTCCGAATAATGTGAATAGTGTACATAATAATTCATCTCAGAAATATAAACAGATACCGAAAGGCCGAAACGTTGTAATAAATATAGCGACAAAGATGAGGACAATAGTCCGAATAATGTAAATAATGTACATAATTTCTCAAAAATATAAACTGATACTGAACTGTTTTATTGTTTTTTTGTTGTTGCTATCGTTTTCACTGTTGATATTGTAGCTTCAGTTCAAGTTATATGTTATATTATTTCTTTCCAAATCTTCAAAAAGCTCCTTTCTTGGTTTAAACAGAGAAGCCAGTTGGTCACATGATCTTTTCTCTGATCTATTCTTTTTCGATTCATATACTTTTGTTTATATAAATGTACATCACGTGAATCCAATGCTGCGATCAAATTTCAGCTTGGTGAAGTTCTGGACATTTTTATTAGTTTTTGAAACCTTATCAATCAGGCCACCAACGCTGCACTGTTGAAATGTGGTAAACGTTTTAATTGGAAATTAAAATTTTTCAATAACAGTTTCTTTTATTTTGGTTTATTTTACAACAGCAAAATCTAAATTATTAATGAACAATTTATTTAAAATTCCCTCAGCACATGACTGTTTCTTGACAGGTCAACAATTCATAATTCGTTCTTCTCCAAAATGATGACCCCCACATTGCGTTGTTATAGAAAATGATGTAAACGAACATCCACACGTCCTGGGCATGACGATAAACTACATCCGCCTCCTGAGTAAGATGATAAACTACGTCCAATAACAAGGCCACTGATCAGGGGCTTTTGAGGAACGTGGAACCACCTCTTAATTGTTGGTGTTCCCAGGTCCATCCTGATCCTGGGTGGTAGCGCCTGTTAGGGTCCCAGCTATGGGCAAATAGTGAACACCCAAACTTGTGAAGAAATAGGTTTTAATAACAGAAATACTTTATTAAATAATTATTACCAGCAATATGTTTTGAAGGAAAACTTATTATCAACAATACTTTAAAAAAAATACCACCAATACAAACAGCTATAAATTCTTTGGAAAAAATAGGACCAGCTATAGATTTTAAATATTCCCAGAAAAACATTACCAGCAATAAAAATTGTCGGCATTAAATAACCCTTTGAGGTTGATATCCCGTAAAACAAACAGACCAAACCAAACTGAACATACTCAAAATAACATTATTTATTTATGGGTCCAATGTAACTCGGATAAAATTATTTTCAAACGAACTGCAACTTAAACTCAGATTATAATTCTTAAAATTTACCATAGACGTTTCAATTGGTTTAATTTCATTTTTTTTCTTTTCTTTCCTTTTCCAAATAAAAGACCTGGCAGTATTTTTGGGGGATTGTACTTTAATCAGACCACTGGTAGCCTTGGACGAGTAAATAAAGTATAATCCAACAGAACATAAAGAACCCATTTTTCTTGTTGCCCCTGGAAACATTGACGTCAACTGAAGGAAACATGCCGATAGCCGAGTACCCGTGACGGAAGGGCGCCATAAAGCCTGCCATGGATTGCTCGGAGTGACTACAGGCTATGCCGAAGCGAACCAAATAAATCGTTATCCGGTGAACGGCCAAGACTTAGGGCAAAGTAAATTGCTCAATTGATAACATTCGAACTATGACCTCGACATTATATAGATCCAATGAAGTAGAACGTGCTTTATCTCTGAATAATTCGAATTCTCCCAAACGGAAAATATTGTAACTTTTGAAGGAGAAACAAGGTATTGAGAAAAAAAAGACTTAGGATACGACCGTACATAATTTACAAACCATGTTTCAAAACTGTTGGTAAGTATCTAGAAATTGAACAAGTTTGGTTTGCTTTAGTTTGTTTTAGGCATATAAATCTCAATGTGTTATTTAATACCGACAAGATTTTTATTGCTGATAATATTTTTTTTAATTGTATTACTGGCAATATTTTTGTTTTCAAAAAGATATCGTTGGTAATATTTTTTCCTTTAAAAATGTACTGTTTGTAATCTTTTCCATCAAAAATGTATTGCTGGTAATATTTTTTTCAAAAATGTATTGCTGGTAATATTTTTTTCAAAAATGTATTGCTGGTAATATTTTTGTTTCAAAAATGTATTGCTGGTAATATTTTTTTCAAAAATGTATTGCTGGTAATATTTTTTTCAAAAATGTATTGCTGGTAATATTTTTTTCAAAAATGTATTGCTGGTAATATTTTTGTTTCAAAAATGTATTGCTGGTAATATTTTTTTACAAAAATGTATTGCTGGTAATATTTTTTTCAAAAATGTATTGCTGGTAATATTTTTTTCAAAAATGTATTGCTGGTAATATTTTTTTCAAAAATGTATTGCTGGTAATATTTTTGTTTCAAAAATATATTGCTGGTAATATTTTTTTCAAAAATATATTGCTGGTAATATTTTTTTCAAAAATGTATTGCTGGTAATATTTTTGTTTCAAAAATGTATTGCTGGTAATATTTTTGTTTCAAAAATGTATTGCTGGTAATATTTTTTTCAAAAATGTATTGCTGGTAATATTTTTTCAAAAATGTATTGCTGGTAATATATATATATTTTCAAAAACGCATTGCTAGAATTTTTTTGCAAAGATGTATTTCTGGTAATATTTTATTTTCAAACATGTATTACTGTGAATAATTTTTTCCCCTCAAAAATACATTGCTGGTAATATTTTTTCCTTAAAAATGTACTGCTGGTAACATTTACTTTCTTAAAAAAATGTATTGCTGGTAATAAAGTATTGCTGGTAATAAAGTATTGCTGATAATAATTTTTCCTCAAAAAATGTATTGTCGGTATTAAAACGTATTTTTACACTTTCATAGTGTTTTGACCCTAGTTTTGGTGTTGGGCTCTAACAGGTGCTACCACACCAGGTCAGTGTGGACCTAGGTTCATCAGCAATTAAAGCTCCTCAAAACCTCCTGATAAGAGGCCTTGCTGTTGGATGTAGTTTCTCGTCATACCCAGGACAGGAATTGAGCAAGTACATCACTTATTTTATCAGCTCAAATTAATATCTCTCCAAACTGAACCTTATAGCAACTGCTTCTTTCTTCATGTTTCTTTATATTTACATGTATGTCAATATGTACATATAAAGATATACAAAATAAATAGACAACCAAAATAAATAATAATATTTACATCTGTTGATTAATTAATTAATTGCCCTGGGCGTACTTCACAGCTAACAAAATGACGTTTCTGCAAAATTACACCCTTGTGCAAATTACTTGAAATTGCCGCTTTAGTTTACTTTCTTTCAACATACGGTTAGTTTTAGACTCACTGGAGTGACAGGATATAATCGATTTTTATTTTCTCCACATATTAGGTCATTTGCAGTGGTGTGCAGTAATATGAATCTATTTTTCGGGATGTATGATGAAATTTCTTTGACCTTGAGAAATATTGCGACATCCGTGATTGCATCAGATTTTTATCACGTCCAGAAATAATTGTCTCGACTGTCGATTAATTGTCTTACGGTCATTGTCTGCAATGGACGTTGCTCCAAGGAAGCGTACAAAAAGTGTAACGCTGCACGAACACAGTGGCAAGCCTTACCAGTGAGCAAATCAAAAAGCTATAGACCGGCTCGGAAACTCTCCTGATTTAAATCTAGTTGAGAATTTGTGGTCAAGGAACGGCTTTGTTGAATGGACATACAAAGTACTAACATGTGTACTGGGTCATGTTTCATTGGGAAAATAGGGGGAAAAGTAAATAATAACGGATTTATTAGTTTCGTAATTTGCAAAAGCGTATACATTCTTCTTCTTCTTCTTCTTCTTTCCCCTCCTCCTCCTACCCTCCTCTTCCTACTTCTTCTCCTGCTCCTCCTTATTCCTTCCTCTTTCTTCTTCTGCTGCTATTTTTCTTCCCTCCTCCTTCCTTCTTCTTCTTCTTTTTCTTATTCTTCTTCTTTCCCCTCCTCCTCTTTCCCTCCTCTTCCTCCTCCTTCTTCTGCTCCTCCTTCTTCCCTCCTCCTTCTTCTTCTGCTGCTATTTTTCTTCCCTCCTCCTTCCTTCCTTCTCCTTCTTTTTCTTCTTCTTCTTCTTCTTTGTTCCTTCAGGAAGTTGGCGAAAATGGTTCACCACAATTTTCTCCGCTTTTTAGCTCTTAATAACTTTTGTGTTTCTGAAATCCTGATCCACCATCCATTCACTCAAATTTGCCGGGTTAGTTAAGCATTGCTTTTCTCTGTCTCTCTTACCTATGTCCTGTGAGTATCAAATTTACCAAGCCGTGTTTTCTCATGCCGAATAAATTTCAACTGTTTCTTCCTGGTCTTAAGAAAGAGGATAAAAAAACGTTTTTTTGTAGACTCCCCGCGATGTGCCCGCAAATACGTTGCCTTCTAATGTTAAATTAAAATTATACATTCTAAGAAGATATTAGAAAGAGGTGAAGGAAAAGTATTCTGATATTATTCGACCAGTGCGGAATTTTTCAGTCAGTATTTTGTAACGTGACCCTAACATTAAGACAACGGTAAGAGATGGATGGTTTAGCTTTAGGGTCAGGTAAATATTGTTTCCAAAGTTACAGTAAAGGCCACTACATCGTCATATATTCTCAAACCAAAGTACAATCTGTTTGCAATGTTGTAAGAACATTACATTTCAGCGAGGGTAAGTCTTTAGGAAACCCTTCTTTTGCAGGCCGCCTATGTATGTATTTATATACCTCATTGAAACAATGAAATATCGGGGTCCCCCTGGCGTTTGTGTTATAGTTTGTTTGTTTGGGTTTTATGGCATATCAACCACTGTGGGTTATTTAATGCCAAATCCAGTTTATATGAATTTTAAATGCCTATTTTGTATGGAATAAAAAACGTATAGCTGGCACCATTATTGTTTAACCCCCCCCCCAAAAAAAACCCCTATAGCTGGCAACATTACGTTTTTTTTTTACAAAAAAAACTATAGCTGGCAACATTACTTTTTTTTTTACAAAAAACGTATAGCTGGCAACATTATTGTTTCAAAAACTTAGAACTGGCAACATTATTTTTCTGAAAACATTATCTGAGACCTTGCTGTGGGATGCAGTTTATCGCCGTACCCAGGACGCGGATATAGTTTACCGTCATACCCAGGACGTGAGTAAAACTTGGAAAACTAGGAGTTCACTATTTGCCCATAGCTGGGACCCTAACAGGTGCTACCACCCCAGGTCAAGGTGGACCTGGGAACACCAGCAATTAAGAGGTGGTTCCACGCTCCTCAAAACCTCCTGATCAGAGGCCTTGCTGTTGGATGCACTTTAACGTCATACCCAGGACATGTTTGTGTTATAAGCTAGCAATTAGTGCCAGCATAGATATATTAGGTTGGTGCAAAAATAATGACGTAATAATGTCGTTTTTTGACGTTAAAGAATACGTAAAAAAAAACGACATTATTACGTCATTATTTTTGCACCAACCTAATATAATGTTCGAGGTTTATATTTTTTTTTTGTGTGCTGGGAGTGTCTTTTAGCTTAGTCAGCACTTATCGGTATACAGTCGAAACCGAAATGGCTGATGCCCGCAAGAAATCCCATCAGTCTTTATAGTCATGTATTTTAAGCAAATAGAAATTTCTTATTTTCCCCAAACGGGCCAGCATAACCAGGCAAAAATTCTATAACAAAGCAGCAGAAAAATTGCTAATACATATCAACTGCAATAGATACAAATGAAATTTTCGTGCACTATTAATTCACACTAACTCCTTACGCTGTAATTTTAAGATTTCGAATGTAAACTCATTGACGGTTATTCAGAAAATGTAATCAGTAAAGTTATCTTTTCAATAATTAACAATAATCATAGTAGACATTAGTTTGAATATAGGAAGTCATCATGTTCACTCTTGCTCAATCAATTTTATCAAAAACAGAATTGTCATTTCGTGTGATTAGAGAGAATATGGAAAAAAATCCTAGTTGTAAGTCGACAGTGTG